>JAGFNX010000467.1:0-35438 GCA_017657125.1 Scopulariopsis brevicaulis
CCCTTGTTCCGCTCGGGACGCCCACAGCGGGTCTCCAGCTTGGAACCACTGAACCACGCGCCCGCCCCAGCCGAGAAAACAMGAACCCCCCCCCCCCCCCTTCTCTCTCTCCTCCCCATGTGAACCCCCCTCCCCCGTCAATCCCTCCCGCCCACCTCCCTTTTTTCCTCATATTTCGCTCGAACCCCCGTTTCGGACTACCATACTACACGTCTCCTTTTCGCATTTGCACAGCGTCATCAGAGGAAACGCATTTTTCATCAGGGACGAAGCGATGCGAAACGCTCCGCGGAAATAAATTCGTTCGTCCGTCAAAGAAGCGCAAAAAGGTTCACCTCATCTCACTTCTGCCGTCCCGGTATAAAAACAAGGGCACCTGAACCCTCAGCGCTCCCATCCCTTTCCCTCCACCCCATCTTCACAGGCTCTGGTAGTCACCACTCTCATTACCCCGAAGACCCCAACCCTACAACCAAAAGGGAACCACCAAGCAAGGGGGAAACGCCGCAAACAGCCCCGTGGGGTCCCTACATGCTCAGGCCCCTACCCGCGAGGACCGCGCAGAAACTCACCCACGTCATATCGCGCCTCGGGGCGCCCACCGCACTCGGCATGTCATCCGCCGCAAAGAAGAGGCAGCTCTCGTCGGCGTCCGGGTCCGCGCCGCAGAAGAAGCGCAAGACGGATCCGAACATGCAAAAGTACTATGCCGTGAGGGCGGGGATGAGGCCTGGGGTTTATCTTACTTGGGATGAGTGCCAGGCGCAGACGACAGGGTACAAGGGGGCTTCGTGTGAGTTTTTCTCTCTCTTCCCTCCATTCTGTATCTCGCCATCTCATTTCCTTCTCATTTTCTTGGGCTGGAGGGGCTTTTCTCTTACCATCCGTGCCTCATCGCGGGATGAAGAATCGACACTGACACCAAACAGACAAGTCTTTCCTCTCCCTCGAGGAGGCCCAGGCCTTCGTGGCCGGCAAAAAGGTCGCGGCAAAGGACACCACCGAGCCCCCCAAGTTCTACGCCGTAGCCCGCGGCTCTTTCACGGGCATCTTTACTGACTGGGACACGGCGAGCGCGGCCATCAAGGGGTGGAAGGGCCCCAAGTACAAGAAGTTCCCCACGCGCGCCGAGGCCGTCGAGTACATCCGGCAGTGGGGGGACGCCAAGGCCGTCGAGGGGATAGGGGAGTCCGTGGTTGAGGAGGATGACGATGAGGAGGACGAGGTTGAGCTTGACGAGGGGATCCTGGGGGAGAGGGTCGGGGTTGTGGAGAGGCCGGCGGCTGTGGCGGGGGCCAAGTCGAAGAGGCCGGTGCTTGAAATTCATACTGATGGGTCGGCGCTGAAGAATGGGAGGATGGGTGCCAAGGCGGGCGTTGGCGTGTTCTTTGGCCACAACGATTCGAGGTGAGCCCCCCTCACCTACTTTCCCTCCACGCTCGTCACTGACAGGAACCAGAAACGTCTCGGAGCGCCTTGACGGTCCCGTCCAGACCAACCAGCGCGCCGAGCTAAGCGCCATCCTCCGCGCCCTCGAGATCGCGGCCCCCCACCAGCCCGTCCGCATCGTGACCGACAGCCAGTATAGCATCAACTGCGCCACGGTGTGGGCGCAGTCGTGGGAGCGCAAGGGGTGGAAGACGGCGTCGGGCGAGGACGTCAAGAATCAGGACCTCGTGCGGGGGATCCGGGCGCGGGTGGTGGAGAGGGAGGCGGCGGGGGCGGCGACGACGTTTGAGTGGGTCAAGGGGCATGCTATGAACCCGGGGAATGAGGCGGCGGATAGGCTGGCGGTTGCGGGGGCTAATAAGCCTGTGATGTAGAGTGGGGGGAGTGAGGTGGGGTTGAGGGTGAGGGTAAGGGACACGGGCTGGGTGAGAGTCAGGGTGAGGTGAGATGAGATGAGGGTGAGGATTAGGGATAGTGGTATCGAGGCATGGTCTGGGAGTAGGGATAGACGAGGACGGCGTTGGGCTCATTGCGGTTTTGTTTTTCCCTTGGTCGAGGAGCATGATTTCCTTTGCGATTTCGTTTGAGCAGAATACCTGATTTCACAGCGAGAGCGCACGTAGCCCCGCATACACGAATCTAAGGGTTGTATAAGCTGCTGCTCGTTGTCGTGAGATATCCCGCTCAGATGAGATGGAGGCGGTGGGAAGAGTGTTTGGGCAAGGCTCTCCAGGCCGGAGGCTACCCTCACGTATCACATTTTGCCCTATGGTTGTCCTTTTTTTTCCCTTGGGATATAGGGTATGGGTTATCCTCGGTCCCTGTCCTTTCATCATATCCACGCATTATCTTTGTTCTTGCAGTTTACGTGGCTATCAGCCAGCGAGCGTGTGTGGGTTGCAGTGGGATTCACAGCCCGCTCCCTCCTTCCATTGTCAATCTTGTATCACGGAAAGGGTTTGCGCAGTTTGAGGGAGGTGGATAAGTAAAGGTAGGGAAGTCTCAATCTTATGCTGGGGCTGGGATAGAGTCATCACAGGGGGATGCGGAGTCAAAACGACATCTTGAGGCAAACGAAGGGCGTGGTATCTGATTTGAGAGCCTGGCATAGAAGTGACGCCTCACAATGGACGCCTGTTGGCGACCAGGAGTGCTTTGTTCTGATTTACGTCAGGACGCTACACTCACCTTCATAACCCTGGATATAAATCACTGCGTCCTCGCCAGGACTCTTGTTCCCAAGGCTAACCCAAACACCCAACTTTCCGGACTCTCACAGACTCCGCTACCATGGCCAAGCCCATCATCACGGGCACTTCCACCCCCATGGAGACGCCCACCACCACCGAGGACCAGTCCAGCCTAGAAGAGTCCACCGCCCGCCTCCGCGGCAAGATCGCCGTCTGCGAGGCCGTAACCGGCTACTCTTTCCGCGACAGATTCCTCTGCGCCGAGGCCCTCAACCGCGCCGACGGGGACGCGGCGCTCGTCCTGAAAGACGGCGAGCCGATCCGCCTGCCCAGGAATGACAAGCTCGCGGTGTACGGGGACGTGGTGGCTACTGCGGAGCGGTGCCGGGCTTGGTCCGAGCAGCCGGGTTCTTCAGCTGGTGAGTTCTGTCTCGTCTTTTCGTGTCGCGGGTGTTAGTGGGCATTGGGGGTGCTGGAGCTAGGACTAACGAGAGGTGGGTAGCGGACTGGCCCGGGGTCAAGGCGGATATGCTCGCGAGTAGCTACCTCGTCGAATGGGGGCGGATCCACGGGATAAGCGACTGCGTCTTCATGGAAGCGCGATGCAAGGACGTCGCGGACAGCGTGGTCGCGTCGACGGTGCAGGCCGTCCTCGGCGCGGTGCACAAGGATGGGGGCCGAGCGCCGCTGTACAGGGTCATGCGGCGGCTGAACCTCCTGAACCATGTTGCCTTGGGTAGGGAGCCCGCGTTTCTCCCTCCGTCTCTCGTGTGCAGTGTTGCTAATGTGGTGGGTGTAGGTGGCCCTCATGAGCCTGAGAATCCCCCCTTGTGAGGATGGGTCTGAATGCATGGCCGGGAACAGGGCCCGAGCTTCTTAAATTCGTGTTTTGCGGTGCGGAGTTTCTCATAGGTTGCAATTTGACTGTCTCTCTTCCTTGCTTTGAGCCATGCCATAGTGACTATCATGCTCGGTGATATGAGACGGGTTGCTTGAGCGATGTGGTAGCCGGAGCACCTTTCTCGCAATTCGTCTCGAGCCGGGATTAAGAGTGACCCGATGTTCCCTCCAGATACTGATTCCGAACTTGAAAGAAGCCATCGGGTCTGATATAATCTCTGTTAGTATGTCAACGGAGACATGGTCACACATCCACTCGGGATTCCGAGCCAGCCTCCGCGTAACAGACAGGATAACGACGGGCAGGTAAAGCATGGAGCTTTAGACGAGTGTATAGAAGGCCCCGAGACTTTTCTCCCTCTGGGGTTTCGAACGGGAAGTTAGCTCAACGATACTTCGGTGAGACGGTCGACAGTCTAGAGACGTTCACGGGGCGAAAAGCGGTAGCGTGGCCAGGATTCTCCGGGTCTGTATCCGTCCATTCACACTCGGGACCGTTGGCGGCTCACCAGATCATTCCCAGATTTAAGCTGCGCGGCTTCGGGAGAGATGCTGCCATGGTTCTATTCGACGGGTTGACGGTTTCGGTGTTTGAACTCTCTGAGGGTTGGGTGTCTGGTTGAGCTGTCACGTTGCGCTGCGCTATTAACGTCAGCTTACTCAACCTGACCGCTGCGCAACTCCTTCCCAGGCAAAACATACACCCAAGTCCTACCATCAGCATGCACAGGGGGGACATGCCATCGAAGTGCATATATCCTTCCCCTATATAATCTGATTATCCCTCTCTCTTTTTTACGATCCAAAGGTCCCACAGTTTCAGTACGACATCACTTCACAAAACCCTCTCACACCACAGCCCATGGATCAAAAAGGCAAAGCCACCGCACCCCCCGACGAGAACGCGCCCCCCATGTCCAAAGCCCTCCCCAAACGACCCCCCCTCACCCACTTCCTCTGCATCCCCCTTGTCACGCCGACATCGCGCCCCGAGCTCTCCGCTAGCCTCGCCTCCTTCAAGCGCGAGACCGCCTCCGCGAATGAGCGATGCTTCCGCATCCCCGACGGCGCGGTGCGGCCGCTGGGCACGCTGCACCTCACGCTCGGCGTCATGAGTCTAAGGGATGAGAAGTTGGAGGAGGCGGTGGGGCTGTTGAGGGGGTTGAGGATGGGGGAGATTCTAAGGGAGGTGAGGAGGGAGGAGGCGGAGAGGGCTAGGGTTGCGGCGAGGCTTGTTGGGGGACCAGAGGAAGAGGTTGTTGCGGAGGAGGGCATGTCGGTTTCTTTAAGGGGCCTGCATTCGATGCAGAAGGCGTCGCAGGCGACGGTCCTCTACGCCCCGCCCGTCGACGCCCGGGGTCACCTCCGGCCCTTCTGCGAGAAGCTGCGCGCCGAGTTCCTTGAGGCAGGGCTGATGGTGGACGACAACCGGCCGCTGCTGCTCCACGCTACCATCGTTAACACGGTGTACGTGCGCGGGAGGGGGAGGGGCAAGGGGAGGAAGCTGACACTCGACGCGGGGAGTCTGCTGGATAGGTACGAGGACTACGTGTGGCTGGAGAAGTTTGCGGTTGACAGGGTGGCGATATGTAAGATGGGGGCCAAGGAGGTGCCGGGGGAGGACGGGGAGGGGGATGCGGCGTATGAGGTTGAGGCCGAGGTTGAGATCTGAGGTGTGACGTCGGGGTTTGCGTGAAGCTGTCTGGGAATTGCTAAATGGCAAAGCCGGAGTAACATATGGGACCTCACATGGAGGTCTCTAAGGACTCGAGATTGAGACCACACTCGAACCAGGAGCAATGCCTCATTAAGGTGGCTACATACTGAAAACAGTATCTGTTGGCGACACGGGCCTTGAGCCCTACGATGCAGTACTTAGAATACTGGTAGACCAAGAGGTGCTGTGTGAGGCGTCTCGCACACCTCTTGGTCTAGCTGTCTTCTCACAGTATCTCGGAATGGAGGCGGGGGGTGGTATCGTCGACTCAGGAGCGGCCCTTTTCTCGCTGCCTAGAATGGCGACGGGGAGTGGCCCATAGCCCACACCAACTTATTAACACGTGTGAGGTCAGGAGATTAGGGAATTTGATAAAATAATGTCTCTGCAAATCATGAAACACTGGAGATAAAAACACCAGTGTTGTCGGTTTGATGATTTTGCGTGCCGTGGAGCTCGCAAGGACGAGCACGAATTCCGGACACTAACTTCAGGTGCCCTGCTTACGGCTTACGGGGCGGATGCCGCTAACGGACTACACCGATCCCACCGTGGATCCCCGCTGCGCCGCGAGTCCCCAGCGTAGACAGCGCTGGCGCTGGGGCTCCTCAGCGGGGCCCGCGCAACCCCACCCTCCAGGCAACCGCAACGCCCCAAGCTTCAACACCAACCCGACCTTCCATGATCCTGCTCCCCGCCGACACCAGACCAACATTTCGCGCCGGGCCCTCCCCCCGACGACCTGGCACCCCCAAACCGACACCCCAGGGCTGAACCCCCTCACGCCCCGGCACCCCTCCGCGATCCCCCCCGCCACGCGTCCCCGCCATGCGCGGACAGAGACCCCGCCTAGCAGACACAAAGACACGCGCCCACACGCCGACCCCGCGATGAGCAGCTCCAGCACGCAGCCCGACAAGCGGCGGGGCGCGCACGCCCTGCGCCAGTCCTCCACCCCCCGCGGGCGCAGCGCAAGCGGGAGCCGCAGCGCGCTAATCGCCCCGCCGCCCAAGGCCCTCCACGCGGGGCCGGGCAGCTCGCCGCCGTCCGCCGGCGCGGAAGACCCCGAGGGTGCGCCGTCAAAGGAGGGCGGCACGGTGTCGGGCCCCGCGTCCTCGGCGCTCTTGAAGGAAAAGGACGAGAGGATCGCGATGCTGGAGAGGGAGTTGGGCGTCATGGAGGGGGAGTTCGCGCGGGAGCTGGACCGGCTCTCGCAGAACGAGAGCGAGACGGCGACGTTCTGGCAGGGGAAGCACAGCGCATTGAATCAGCAGTTCCTGAGGGCGGACACGGAGCTGAGGCTCTTGAGGGCCGAGGTCGAGGTTAGGCGCGGGGAGAGGGAGGAGCTGAGGGAGGGGTGGGATGTGCTGAGGAGGGAGGTGAGGGAGGGGGAGGAGGTTATCGCGGGGCTGAGGGCGCAGGTTAGGGGGTTGAAGGAGTGGGTTAGTACCAGTACGAGGTCGGATGCGCAGGTTGCGGATGAGGTGTTTGGGGAGGGGATGGCGAGGTTGGGGAATGAGTTGCAGAACTGGGTTATTGTGCACTTTCGGAGGGCGAAGCTGGGTGTGTTTTGGAGTTCCCCGTCTGTGGTTCGTGGCTTGCTAACGGTGCGGTAGACTTTGAGAAGGCGGAGCCGGATGCGCTGGAGGAGCTCGCGCGGCTGGTGCCCATGTACGAGGAGCTGGCGGACGTGGCCAAGGTCCACCTCCTACAGTCCGTGGTGTCTGGGATCCTCGTCGAGATGGTGTTCGACGCCTACTTTGTCGGTCTGTCTCAGGAGCAGACGGACCGGTTCAAGGAGGCGGAAGAGCTCCTACGGTCACTGTGTAAGGCAAACCCGGCCTATATCTAGACTCGGACTACACCCCGCTAACACGACGCAAGCCGACTCGGAGGAGCCCATAAACCACTGGCGCTCAACAACCCTCTCGATCCTCCACCGCGCCGCCGACCCCCTCGCCTCCGAAACAACCGCCCTCGTCACCTCCGCCATATCCCGCATAACCGCCCTCCTAACCTCCATAACCGACGCCCAACCCTCAGACCCCTCGCGCAACGGCACCCTTACCCACCTCATCTTGTCATCAGTGGACCTCGCGCGGCGGCTCGCGGTCCAGCGTGCCGAGTTCCGCGTGTGGATGCCGGGGCTAGCGGCGCACCAGCGCGCGGCGTTCGAGGCGCGCTCGATGGAGGATATCGGCGGGGAGGAGTATGACGGGGAGGAGGGGCTTGACGAGAGGGAGATTTGGTGCGTTGCGTTCCCGGGGGTTATCAAGAGGGGGGATGAGAGTGGGGGACAGTTGCAGTTTGAGAATGTTGTTGCGAAGGCGAGGGTGCTTTGTAGGCCTGAGTAGGGGGGTGTCAGGGACGGTCGTCGTTTTGGTTTGGGGACATTGCATGTTTGGCGCTTAGTCTGGGAACCTATTCTTTTAGCACGACTCTATATACAGAGATGTTCTTGATGTGGTTTCGTACGGCCCAAGCGAGTGCGAGCGCATCTTTCACGGCAAGCCTTCCTAGGTATCTATTTTGCTCATACTGGGTGTCTAGAGCAGGCATATTTACTGTTTACAGTAATTTTGCCGACAGGTCACATGCAGCGTCGGGTAGTTGAAGCGCAGATAGCGATATAACCAGCGATATCGAACTCACAGACAGGCATCGGACCCCGCACCACGCCGCATACACGCACATATACGTACCACCGTCTTGGGCCGTCACCACCCGATCTTTAACTCCAGCCTCAATCCCCGTCGCAGCGGGTCACTCGCCCACCTCGCCAATAAACGACGACTTCATCCTCGTGCAGACGCCCGCACCCATGGACAACAACCCGGGCGACATCAACTCGATCCTCCCGTTCCTCGCCCAATACCGCGCCCGGAACCGCCCAACCCTCGAGAACCTGGACCCCTGGACCGCCAACGACTCCTTCCAGCCCCTCTCCGAGCCCGCCTTCTCGCGGCCCCGTCCCGCCAGCAGCGGCAAGTCACGGAGCAGATACAGCGTCGAGTCCTCGTCGACGGAGTATACGCGCGTGACCTCCGTCTTCTCGGCCGCCGCCCCCGCTGAGCCTGGGCCCTCGCGCGGGCTGCGGCAGGGTCCGGTCTGGGATGATGTTCCGGACAGAAGGGAGCTGACGGACCAGGAGCTCCAGGCGCTGCATGCGCTCGCGACGCCGCCGGCGAGTCTGACGGCGGCGCGGATGCCGTGTGAGTTTGCGCGGTATACGGGGTGTGTCGCGACTTTTGATGCCTTCGGGGGCGTGGAGGCTTGGGTGAGGCATGAGCTGGACGCGCACCTGGACTGGGCGCTCCCCGCGACGTGTCTGTGCTGGTTCTGCGATGATTTCAGGTTCGTGCCGGAGGAGGCGCACGGCGGGGACCGCAGGCTGAACTTTCACTTGAGGATGATGCATATCGCCGGGCACTACCAGGACGGGACGGCGGAGCCGCATATCCGGGCGGACTTTTTCTTCTTGGATCACTTGTGGGAGTATGGGCTTGTTAGTGAGGAGGTGTTTGAGAGGGAGAGGGGGGTGCATGAGGAGGTGCAGGTTGAGGGGCTGAGGCCGAGGGGGTATGTTACGGAGAGGATGGCGAGGGAGGAGGAGAGGAGGGGGAGTGTTGTTGTGGGGACGGGGAGCGAGGATCGGGAGAGGAGGAGGGAGGAGAGGGCGGGTAGGGCGGGTAGAGCCAACGGAGAGGGGTCAGGCGGTGCTTCTTGGGGGTGATGGTAACCGCTCTGCCCATAGTGTCGTGGTTCTGCACCTAGACGGAGTTGTCACCGCTCGGCCACGAATACGGGGGAGTCCTCGAGCCCGAGGACCGTCCATGGTGGTGCTCCAAACTGTACTCCGTCGATGCCCTTCCCATCTGCTCCCCTCCACCCCGCTTAGGAGGGGCAGGGGGCAGGGGGCTTAGAGGCACCAGCTTCGACGCTGTAGCCTCGACGTCATGGTCATCTCAGGGCCCGTGACCTCTCACCTTCCAGGGCGAGCTTGAAAGCTCCGCCTCTACCATGACGAGTCTCGTCAACCCCGAAAGCAATTTCGTGAGATTCACCTTGGTGGTGGGTTACCTGGGTTCCTGGTGGCCTCAACTCACAGTCCGAGGTCCATAGGGTGGTTGTCGACATCCCTCCGTCTCGTTTTGCTCGGTTTCCTTCGCGTCTTTTAGCTTGGCGTTATCCCGGGGTTTCAGCTGATTTTTTTCATTACCATTCCTATTTGGGAGGGCGTTCTCTCCGTTCCTATTCCTTTGCGGGAATGACCTCCTCCCTGGATCGGCGTATCGGGGTTGGCAATGGAAGGACGGCCTTGGAGCGAACTGGTATACCCCATTCAGGCATAGAATCTTATTGAAGCACACCCATCTCTCCTGTGTCCCAGGTTCTGTGCCCAATGGCGGACGGAGCCGAATTCGCCCGCCTTACGGGATGCGCAAGATGACGATCACTTAATACGGTCAACGCGATGGCACTGCCGCTTTGTCTGCACATGTATTACGCCACGAGGTGCGAGTTACGACTGGAAAGACATATTGTAAACTACGCTTTGACACGTCTTTACTTGACCTTGGCGATGGCGTATGCCGAGTCGGACCTGGGAGTATATAGCTTGCGAGCTCCGACCTGGGCCATGATTTACACGCAGCTCGGTCTCAATTGACAGAGCCATTGACACACTTACAAACATCCGGACCTCAGCTCACAATAGAGCCATATGTCTAACACCGCAATGCTCCGCTTCGTATCGATCTCCCTCCTCATCGCAGGCTCGCTCGCTACGCCCGGGCCCCATGGCCGCCCGGCATGCCGTTGCCTCCCCACCGAGCCCTGCTGGCCCTCCGACGCAGAATGGCAGTCCCTAAACGAGACTGTAGACGGGCACCTCACCCGCGTCTCGCCCCTCGGCGCCGTCTGCCACGACCCATCCTACGACGAGGACGCCTGCAACGAGCTTCTCCTCGGCGGCGCTTACAACTCTAGCCTCCGGGCCGAAGACCCAGGTACGTATCCACGCCCCGCCGGGAAGAAATGAGGAAACGACTAACAGAGGTAAAAGGCGCCGGCCAGTGGACGAACTGGGAGGCCTGGGAAGAGAAGAACCAGACCTGCTACATCGGGACTCCGCAGAACGTACCGTGCCGCCAGGGTCGTATCTCACCGTACTCTGTCTCCGCCCGCTCAGCTGAGGATATCATCGCAGCAGTGCGTTTCGCGACGGAGCATGACATCCGCCTCGTGGTAAAGAACACGGGGCACGACTTCGCGGGCCGCTCTCTGGCGCCGCACTCGCTTCAGATTCGGACGCGGGGGATGGGCGGGATTGCCTTCAGCGAGACCTTTGTCCCTGAGGGAGCGCGGGAGGGGGCAGGGCCGGCTGTGACGATCGAGGCGGGCGTGCAGTTGTTTGAGCTGTATAGGTTCTGTCATGAGAGGAACGTTACTGTTGTCGCGGGGTTCTCGAGCACGGTTGGGGCTGCGGGGGGGTATCTCCAGGGAGGAGGACACTCGATTCTCTCGCCGTGGAAGGGGTTAGCGTCTGATCATGTTCTGCAGTACACCGTCGTCACGGCAGATGTAAATCTCCCCCTCCCCCTTCCCCCTTTCTCACAACTCGAACATGTCCTTGACGCACCTAGGGAACCCACGTAACCGCAAACGCCCACCAGAATCCCGAACTCTTCTGGGCCCTCCGAGGAGGCGGGGGCGGCACCTTTGGCGTCGTGACGACCGCAACCCTCGCCGCCCATCCTGACCCGCCCCTGACTTACTTCACCCTCGACATAGTCCGTCCCGCCGCCGACGGAGCGTTCTGGGCCCTCGTCGAGCGCCTCTACGAGCATATTCCTTCCCTGAGCGACCTCGGGGTCTCGATTTCTACCGTAGCGTATCCGCAGACTACTATCCCTAGTCCCGCGGACGGCGAGCCGGAGGCGCACCGCGCGCTGTTCACGCTCCGCGGCTTCGTAGTCGGCGAGGAGACGGCAAGCCTCCGCTCCGCGCTGACGAAACTGGAAGACTCATGGCGCGCGGGATCAGGCAATGCAACAGTCTCCGCGCCCCCGGACCTGCGCTTCAACGTCACGACCTCCCCCTCCATAACAAGCTTCTACGCCATCACACTCACGGGCCAGGACATGGGCGGCGCCTCGACAGTCGTAGGCTCACGCCTCGTCTCGCGCGACTTCATCGCTTCCCCGCACGGCCCGTCCTCTATCGCGGACGTCTTTTCCAAGATTAAGCTCTCCCCGGATGAGGCTGTCTCGGGGAATATAATCGGCGGCGGCGCGGTAGCGACGAATCGGTTGAGCGTCGACTCGGCGGTACACCCCGCTTGGGGCAAGGCTCTCTCACACATGATGATCGTCCGGGGATGGGCGCCCGGAACTCCGGCGTCAAGACAGCGCGAGATCCAGGAGGAGGTTACGGACGTGCAGGTCCCGCTGCTGAAGGGGCTAGTGTTGCCCGGGGAGGAGATGGGGGCGTACCTTAACGAGGCGGACGGCGCTGAGCCAGGGTTCCAGGCGTCGTTCTGGGGGGCTAATTATGAAAGGTTGTTGGGGGTTAAGAGGAGGTGGGATCCGAGGGGGGTGTTTGTTGTGAGGAGGGGTGTTGGGAGCGAGGAGTGGGATGGTGATGGGATGTGTAGGAGGTAGGCAGGGCATGGTTGGGTGGGTGAGGCGCGATGCCGGCTTGTTTGTCAACATGGGCTCGTTCTGATGCGTTGCTGTTGTGTTTTTGCCTGGCCGGAGGCGAGACGAGTTTCAACGCCGGGAGCCAGGTCTTGACATGACTAGGAGCACTTACACATTCTCCTCGGAGAACGCCAATGCGAACTGCCTCCCGTGCCTATGTCTTACCCCAGGAGCCGCTTATCTTACCATGTACCTGCATTTCCGCGGCTCATGCACCGTGACTTTTAAGGCTAGACCCAGCCGCAGGGGCCCAGTGGCTGTTCACCTTGCCGGCGACGAATGTGAAGCTTCCCCAGCTTTCACTGGGCATGTAGAAGCCAGCAGGGGGGGCAAGCAGGACCGAATCTCTCTCCACCGGCACCTCCCGGCCCCCAGCAACCTCGGCAGCCAGGCTGGCCGCCGGATCACAAGAAGTCGCGTGGCCAAGCGGGCCCGCACATGCGAGCCCGGGAACCTGCATTTCTTCCCGGCCCCTTCCTGACCCCATTCCACATCCCCCGCCCCCATCGGTCCGCTTCCGCCTCAACAGCTGATGACTGATGGCCGATGTGGGACAGGTCTCAATGTGGTGTCTGACCACGCGTGTCTTACCTCCCAGGCACAGCGGAGATTAAACGCCAGGAACCGTACCACCGATGCAGACGCCGTGGCACGAAGGGGAGTTCATGATACCTGCCTCTCGACTGAGCTCCCGGACGGGCAGGCGGAAGGTGGATTGATATCCCCTCATCGCTGGATCGGCTTGTATCGGACGAGGACGTGCCGGTGGTGTTGAGAGGCAACCGAAAGCGGACGGATGGCCGCGCCACATGCGACTCTGGATGGCCTTATAAGTCACCGCACCGGGCGGTGGACGCTACGTGGCTGGGTCTCGCTGCGAGGGACCGTGACAGCATTATCGAGGCCGTCAAGGCAGGGCAAGGCAAGTAGCCGGATACACGGAGGCGCATTCATGCGAGGTGCTCTGCGGCAAGACATCTGACGTGGTCCTCGTTGAGTTCTATGCGCTTGAGTGCATGGGCACGGCGGTGTGGTTTCCGGGAGACAGCCCGTGGAGACAGCCCGTGACGTCCCTTTCGTCCGCCGCGAAGAGGGGGATCATCTGCCGCGCAGACGGGAAGCGCGGTGTCTCGGGGAGCATTGGCAGTGTTTCATTCCATTCCACCGCATTCGTGAGCTTACTATGATAACGGAGCCACGAACAGAGACGCAAAGCTTACTACGATGAAGCCACGGACAGGAACGCAGCGCCGATCAACACGCCCCCTCCGCCGCCAACACCAACACCGACACTAACAGTAAAGCTTTCTCACATCCTCGCTCCAGAAAAGCAAAGAAGCGCGGTGAGAGGCCGGGACCACCGGCAAGCCACCCACACCGCTGGAATTATCCGCGCCACTGCAGCAAGGAGTCATCTCGAACTGGAATACAGAGTGAGTAAAAAAAAAAACGGTGGCGCGCGATTTCCGGCGCTACTCATGCGGGTTTCCCGTTCTGGCGGGGTTGGGGTCTGCACGAGGTCGATCGCAAGGGCGCTATTCCCTCGTTGGGGCTGGGGAGGAGAGGGATGGGCAGTGGCTGGTGCGTCCGTCTTCTTGGCGCAGTAGCCTGTGGCCCGTGGGACAGGCTATCGGACAGCTTTGGCCTGCGGCTGTCGTGTGCTTTCCGTTCGATCCTGCGGTGGCACGGGGCCATGCTATCTGTATCGGGTCGGTCGCTGGGGATGGAACATCAGACCGTGTCCGAGACATCGGCGAAGACCACGCGAGAGTCCGACTCCGCCCCCGAACCTGAGGATTCATCCGAGAAACGGGCGGGTTAGACTAATTTGGCGCTTCCACCCGTCTTCGGAGCTGCTCCAACTCGGTACCACCGAGCAGCTCCGCGTTCCAAAGCTTCTAGCGTTCGAGCGCGAAACGAGACGGGGCCACCAGCGACACACCTTTCATACCGTCACAGGACTCTATAGCGGCCATCTTATCACGCCGGCACCGCGGGATCTTATCGGCGAAGCCGTCAGAGCTTCAGGATGAGGGGCCGCCCCTCTCTCCCTGACTGTAGCCCCTCCATCTCAACGGCCGTGGTCGGTGCTCCCGCGCCCCTATCTGATCCGGTCCACCAGCCCTCCCGCCCGGCCGGCACGCGCCGGTGCGTCCTCGGCATCTGGTAACTCGGGGGGAGCCCAGAAGCCCAACCTTCCAAATCACAAATC
Source organism: Scopulariopsis brevicaulis (assembly GCA_017657125.1). Taxonomy (NCBI): domain Eukaryota; kingdom Fungi; phylum Ascomycota; class Sordariomycetes; order Microascales; family Microascaceae; genus Scopulariopsis; species Scopulariopsis brevicaulis. The sequence continues at coordinate 14,170 of JAGFNX010000467.1, forward strand.
AAGGCTCCCGCCAGATTAGGGACCCAGGATGTGGGCGCCGGGGAACGGGCAGGCCGAGCCAGCCCCCTTGCCGGACCCCATTTCTAATACCGGCGCGCCGCCTCATTGGCGAGGCGCGAAATGGAGGGCCGTTCGAGAAACCTCGGCGAAACTGGCTGCGGAGCCCATTGCTGCCCTTCCCCCCGCCTTGTTGTGTTGCCGGGGAGGTCCCTGCGGTTGTACTTGTAACAGGGAGGGTTTGGGGCCCGGGCCGTCCGGGCCACGGGGATGTGTTCCGGGCTGGGTCAGGCCGGGCGCGTGGATGGGATTATCCTGCTGTCGACGGACGAGCGGTGAAGGTGCTGCTTTTGGGAAGATGCTCGGCGTCGCCCATGGTGACGAGGAGAGGTTTGCCGAGGAGAGCTCAACCCAACCGCTGCCTTGTTGGTCGCTTCGAGATTTGCGTCTTGGGGTGGAAGCCTGGGAGATGGATGCGACGTCTGCCCAGAGCTTCGGTGCCGCCGGTTGTGAAAACGGTGGGTATCTGACATATCAGAAACGGTAATTGGTACCTATCCTCAAGGCGCAACTACGAGGCAAAATCAAGTACCGAGTACTCAATCCTAGCTTCGCTACCAGCAAACCCTGCAAGTGGCCCACCCATGCGACGGCCTGCCGGTGGAACGACCCCCCGGGCCCGCACCCCGCCAGGACGCGCTAACACCAGGACCTCGCGCCCCGCCGAGAGCGCCGCTGCATGCCGCGTACCAGGCCGGCGGCGCAGATGCACGGGAATATTGGGATCCCTGCTTCGACTCACGAGGTGAGCTCCGCGGGTTTGCGTACCCACTTCCGCGGGAGAGGCGCCCCTGTGCCCCTGGCGGTGGGAGTGACGATCTCGTACCTCTGTGTCCGGGTTGTGGGGAGGAGAGGGGCGAGGGGGAGAGGGGAAGGATTCAAGGGTTCGTCAGCACGACCGTGTCTGCGGTGTTCTTGTTGCACTCTGTGCTCGGGGGTGCCGGGTGCGATGTGCGGATATGCAGGCGTTTCGGCCGAGCCTGGGAGGTGGGATGTGAAGTGGGATGGATTAATTAGATGACGATGCCATTCGGTACTGTACAAGTGATTTCTCACGTGCCCCGTACAAGTACTCTCTAATTCACGTCAATAGTGTGTGATAATTCTCTGGGATTCCCGCACAAGGACACGCCCAGGCTGATCGCGCAGATCGCTCCCACCCTCCACACGCGTCGCGAAGGAAGCGACGGGAGGCAAACTTTCGTCGTCGTGATGACAACGCCCCGTCATCTCGTGACGACCTCGAAACAAGGACCCCCGGCTCAGGAGCGGTCCAAGTTTGCCTCTTTGCTATTCCAGAACCGGAGCTTGGCCCCCCAAGGATGGAACTTCGCTTGTACCGTATCCCCCCCTTCAGCAGCACTGTGACGCCGAACGGAGTACTTGTACCAGCGAACGCGAGCGCAAGAGAACCCCTATTTTCCGTTCTTGGCGCTAATACACCGGTAATCTTCCGCTTGCCCCGTTTTTGCATGGCCGGGTGGGGCCGCAGGTTTGTTTCCCGCTCATGTGCCCATGTGCCCACGCTCACGTCGGCGGCGCAGTCCCGTTCCTCGAGCCTCCAGCCCCTCCAGCCACATCCGGGAGGATGGATCCTTTCTCGAGAACACGGGACATTCTTTCCATGCTCTCCGCAACGGGAAAGGGCTCTCGGGGCGGAGCTTTCCTGCAAGAGCAGCGTTGGCCTCGCTGGGATTGGCTCGTTTCTTCGTCATTGTCTCCAACCTTTATGCGGAGTTTACGGAGGCTTGATAAAAGAGAAGATCATAATGTGCGTAATGTACCTGGTACTCGTTTTAGGCAGTATTCTTCCTGTTGGTAGGTGTATATCGACTTTTCGCTCCTTAGCCGGATCGTCTGGTGGACCGAGACCCAGACCAGAAGGAGCCACCAACGCGGACCGCCGCGCCCACACGAAAGAGGTATCCGTAGGTACACTAATTTAGCTTACGGGGGTGCCTGATCTCGCCTTATTTCGCCCGGTACTTTGGTCCAACGTCCAGCCCCCTCGTACCTCCGTACCCTCCCCGCCGCTCATCCCATTCCAGTCGTTCCTGGCCCTGCTTTCCCGTCTCCTCAGGTCCCCGCTTTAATCTGTGACAGCTCCCAATCCCAAAGTCCCTCCCGCACGCAAGAGGGCAGTTGCTCACCTTGGTACCCGCCCTCGCACTTTCCCATCCGCTTGGTCCGCCTCCCGGCTCGGACTGTGGGCTTGGCTTGGACGGTGGGGACCCTCCCTCCCTTGCCTGTGTTCTCGCCCCATTCCCCCGACACCAGAGGTTTACCCTTTTGGGCCCTCGCATTCCGCCCGCGCCCCCCGCTGCGTAAAAAAAAGAGGCGTGCGCTTGTACATGCATACATAGCGAGTAATGCACGCTCTTCTGAATGTGTCCGTCCTGAGCTGCAGACGCGCGCCCACCAGCCGGCGTCACCATCCGGCATACGATACGAGGAGCGATCCCCCGTTCCAGCGAGCCCAGCGACCGTAGCAGGCAAATGACAGGCACATTATTACCTCGTTTCCCGCCCATGCCACCTGCTTTCGAGGGGCCTCGTTGAGTACAAGTAATATAACCCGGCGAGAAGGCAGTTGTCTCCATACCAATTTGCCCATCGTCAACTTTGCCGGCCACCCCCCGGTCCGCCCCAATCTTGTGGTTCAAACCCATCCCCCTGGACCCTCCGGACGGGTTCCCCATTCCCCTTTTCCTCCCACACCCCCCCGTCACTTCCAACCTCGTCCTTGCCAATCAAAAGGTCGTTGCCCTCAACTCACTCCAGTCGCTCCCTTCCATCATTTTCATTTTCCGAACCCCGTTCATCTGTGGAACTTCCCGTCACATCTCGTCGCACCCAATCCTTCTTTTACCCACGAAACCTCCCTTCTTGTCTACTACGGCAAATCACCAGAAACACCGCTTTGCTTGCTTGTGTCTTGCTTGCTCTACGCTCCCACAGGCTCAATCCTATGAATACCCGCGTCTCCTGCAATCGCCAGTCGTCTACCTGGATGCTCGCTTAATCGGCCAGACGCTCTTCGACAGAGCTCCTTGTCCAGCTCCCTCCGGCAGGCCCTCGAGCCTTTACCGACTCCGAGGATCCGAACCGACCGGTAGCTTCGTCGCAGTTTGCTCGTCGCATACCCGACCCGTTTATCGACTTAGGCTCCGTGAGCCCTCAGCACCTTCGCAATGGCTACAGTCGCCTCGTCTCACGTCCACGACCTCGCCCGCCGGGCGTCGTCGTCACACAGCTCGCATAACCTCGCGCTCGAGGACCGCTTCGAGGTGCTAAAGGAGATTGGCGATGGCAGTTTCGGGAGTGTCGTACTCGCACGAGTACGGAGCGCGGGAGCTAGCGTGGCACGCAGGGGGACGGTGGTAAGTTTCCATTCCCGAGGGTCCCGATTCCCGCCGCGGACAAGCATCGTAACCGTGTCTCGTCACAGGTCGCCGTCAAGACGATGAAGAAGACGTTCGAGTCGTTCCAGCCCTGCCTCGAGCTCCGCGAGGTCGTCTTCCTCCGCACCCTCCCCGCGCACCCCCACCTTGTGCCCGCCCTCGACATCTTCCTCGACCCCTACAGCAAGAAGCTGCACATATGCATGGAGTACATGGAGGGGAACCTGTACCAGCTCATGAAGGCTCGCGACCACAAGTGCCTCGACAACGCCAGCGTCAAGAGCATCCTCTTCCAGATCATGCAGGGGCTGGAGCACATCCACGCCCACCACTTCTTCCACCGCGACATCAAGCCCGAGAACATTCTCGTCTCGACGTCCGGCCACTCCGACTCGTCCAACTCGTTCCGCAGGTACTCCTCGCTCGTCACGCCGCCGTCCACCCCGCCCACATACACGGTCAAGATCGCCGACTTTGGCCTCGCGCGGGAGACGCACTCGAAGCTGCCGTACACGACCTACGTCTCCACGCGGTGGTACCGCGCCCCGGAGGTTCTGCTGCGCGCGGGCGAGTACTCGGCGCCCGTCGACATCTGGGCCGTCGGTGCCATGGCTGTCGAGGTCGCGACCCTCAAGCCCCTGTTCCCTGGCGGCAACGAGGTCGACCAGGTGTGGAGGGTCTGCGAGATCATGGGGAGCCCCGGCAACTGGTATAACAAGACGGGCGGCCGCGTCGGCGGCGGCGAATGGAGGGAGGGGACGCGCCTCGCGGGGAAGCTGGGCTTCTCGTTCCCCAAGATGGCGCCGCACTCGATGGACACCATCCTCCAGGCGCCCCAGTGGCCCGCCTCCCTCAGCCACTTCGTCACCTGGTGTCTGATGTGGGACCCTAAGAGCAGGCCCACGTCGAGCCAGGCGCTGGCCCACGAGTACTTCGCCGACGCGGTCGACCCGCTGCGACCCAAGTCGTCGGCGTCGAGGATCCTGGGGCGGAAGCAGTCGGACATTAGCAGCCGCTCGTCCAGGGACGTTTCGATGGGGAACACGAGCACGAAGCCGTCGTGGTTCCGGAAGTCGCTCATCGGTCGCTCCGACGGCGCCCCCGAGCCGAGCGTCGTCCCGGTCGCTGCTCCCAAGGTGGAGATCCCCGCGCCGCGCCCGGCGCCCGCTATGCCTTCGGTCGCCAGCGACGTTGCCGTGTCCAAGACGCGGACGTCAGCGAAACGCGCTACCTGGACCAATGGCACGAACAACGCGGCGCCGATGCCGATACTCCCTACCATCAGGCCCATCTCGCCCCTCTCCGACGCCGTCACGGCCAAGGGAAGCAACCAGCCCCAGGACCAGGCAGGCGGCAAGTCGAACAAGAAGATCGGCCGGCAGCTGTCTGGCGCGTCCAGCAACAACAACTACACCGACATGCACCGGCAGCAGGCGGAGCGCGCGCTGAACGGCAACAGCGGGCTCGCGTCGCCGCCCAGCGGCAGCAAGGAGAGCTTCTTCTCGCACCTCCGCAAGCGGGCGCGGCGCTTCTCGGGGCGCAACCAGGCGCCCATCTCGCCGGGATACGACGACCTCGAGGCCCAGGCCGGGTGCAGCCCGTGGGCGAGTAACCGGTCGTCTATGGTGCTTGACAGCCAGGCGTGCCCGCCGGGCAAGCACGAGGTCTACGAGTCGCTGGACAAGGCGCTACGGGATGTGCAGCAGCATGAGCCGAGGGGGCCTGTTCCTCCGGCGCATCATACTGTTAGCGGGGTGAAGAGGCACCACTCGCTGCCCAAGCACCACGCGCCGCGGTCGGTGGACAACCTTGTCGGCGCGGCCCGGGCTGGGGGTCCGATCTCGAGCCGTACGAGGAGGTCCCAGGCTGTGCAGGGGATCAGCCAGTACGACGCGCCCGACGAGGAGGAGGAGCTCCTGGACGAGGCGCTCAACTCTACGAGCCAGGCGTTGCACCGGCTCGAGCAGGGCGGCGTGCGGTCGGTCAGCAACGTCGTGATCCCGAACCCGTACCCCACCCCGTCGCCCTCGGCCAACGGGAACTCGGTGCTCTTCGGGGACGGGCAACCCGTCGCGCCGAAGCCGCTAGACATGCGCAAGGGGGAGGCGCACAAGTGGCCCACGCCGCCGTACGAGGAGAGCGAGTGGGCTGCGTCGGCGGCGGCGAGTATCTGGGCTGCGGGGAGTCGCATCTAACACTCCCCTTCCTTATATCCGGAAGAAAAGAAGGAAAAGTCATAATGGAGAGGGAAAGGACTTTTTATGTGAGCTGGGGGATAAGGGGTTGAGACTCACGGTATGGGCGGTTCTTAGAGGGTTGCTTCTTTTTCAGCATGGGCATGGGCATGGTGTTTGGGGGCGTTTTTATCTGGGGCTTTGGCTTTCGTTGACTCTTGGGCCGTTGGTCCTGTCTATATGGCTGGTACATTTTTCGAGCTGGACGGCGTTGTTTGAAAATTGGGTGGCTCTCTGGTCTTTTGGTATCGAAATACTTCAAAGGGGGAGGCGAGCTAGGTCTCCTGGAGAGTGGCTCTTGAGCGTTTTTTCACCTTTTTCTGGCGGGTTGGGAGGCTCTATCTCACCCAGGCCTGTTTTCGATCTTGTTTATATCTATCTACATACCTTTTTTCCTTTGTCACAAACCCACAAACTCTTGTTTTAATACCCCGGAGAGGGGGGTTCTATATAACTCATCTCACCACAAGCTGCTCTTCCCTTTTCTTATCTCTTTGCAAGATCTCGTTTGTCTCAGTCTGGATGGATGGCTTTTATCCGAGGATACCCACATTGAGTTTGGTATATAGGCATGTTGTCGGCTGAAAGGAAGGGGAAGGGGGGAATGCTTTGGGGCTGGTCCTCCTGGGAGACGGTGTGGATGCCGGCATCTGGCCTGGGGATGGGGCTTGTATATCTGTTGTTTTCATTTGTTTGGAGATGGTGGTGGAATAGACGGGTTTTGAGGGGTGAATTGAGCTTCTGGTGTTGTACAAGTTCCCTGTGATGTTTACTCGTTGTGGTGGTTGAGTGCTGTGCCTCGACTGTTCGTCATTCTCAGGCTAAGGTGTGTCTCGGCGCAGATCATTGTAAACATAAGGTGGGGGGAACAGAATAGGCTCTTCATCTTACAAGTACCCCACGATTTCTAGCAAGAGCGGTAGTCGGACTCGGTGAGTCTGAACTGTTTCCTCTTCCGGAGGCTGAGATCTGTCTCAAGCTCGGCCTCGGAGCAGTGTGAATACGGGAAGAGGGGGAAATGGATCAACCACGCGTGTCTTTTACAGGTGGGGGGGTTCCGAGGGCGCTAGTCTCTCGGGACCTTTTTCCCTAAATCGCGAGCTTGCGAATTTGGGACGTCGCGGGACGTTCGATTCGCCGATTCAGCTGGGCGCCGGGAGCATTACGTCGTCGGGCTAGGCAGGCGTCAGCACTGCCCTGCGGGGGGCCGGGGAAGGTTGATTGTGGGTGCCTGGGCGCGTAGGCAGCAGGATTGGGAGCTATCAAAAACGGGCGCTCACCCTCGGAAAGGGCTCTCTTTTGTGTCTTTGACAGAAACAAGCTGTTCGTGTTTTATGAGTTGGGGAGATTTTGTCTGGTTGAGAAGTACCTTGGCCTGTTGTTTCGTTTCGGAGGTAAGGTTTGGTTCCTGGTTCCTGGGCCTGGAGTTTGGACGCTGAGTGGTTCACCGCCCGCACCTCAGCGAGGGGCACGAGGACGGGAAGCCCCGCAGTGGGAGCACCCCTGGAGTCAGCCCTCCGGACCCGACGTCACTTGGCCCCTTCCCACGGCGTCGGACATCATCACCTTTGAGTCCCACTATTGGTTTTTAAGCGGCTGGATCTTGGATAGCGGAATTGGCGAGGGCCTCTAGGACGACGACAGCCTCGTACCGCTCACTTGACCTCTCGAGCACGGGCGAACTGCGGGGCTCACAAGACCACGAGACGAGCTTCACAAGCTCCCGTCGAGCACCTCAGCCTCACAACCCGAACCCACACACACGATGAGCACCACCCTCCCCATCCGCTCCCCGCCGACCAGCTCCAGCCGGCGCAACCAGGAGAGCAGGAACTATTTCACGAGCTACACCCCCGTCACCGGGTCCGGCTCCGGCGCCAAGTCCGGGGCCGAGGCCATCAACGGGCCGGTGAGGGAGGAGGGCAAGGGCGGGGGTGCGGCGGGGGACCGGCTGATTGTGGGCGTTGACTTTGGGACGACGTTTTCTGGGTGGGTTTCCCTTGCTTAAGTTTGGGGCCCGGGGGTTCTGGTGGAGCTGATGAGTTGCTGTGGTTGAGGCGCTGCTCATGAGTTTACTGTGGTGGTGAGTCCTAGCTAACTCTCGATAGCGTCGCCGCCGTCTACACCTCGACGCCAGACGACATCGAAATAATCAAGTCCTGGCCGGGCGGCAACGGCATAACCTCCGACAAGGTCCCCACAGAACTCGCCTACACAACCCCAGGCCCCCCTCCCTCCACCTCCCCCACCCCCTCCCCTTCCCCCGCCCCCTCCGTAAAATGGGGCTTCCAGTTCCGCCCCGAGGAGTCCCGCCTCCGCTGCATCAAGCTCTTCCTCGACCGCTCCCAGAAGCTCCCCTTTTACGTCTCCCCCCTCGAGACCGCCGCGCAGCTCAAGCGCGTGGGCCGCACCGTCGTCGACGCCGTGGCCGATTACCTCACCGAGGTGTACGCGCACACCATGGACACGCTGACGCGGCGGTACGGCGAGAGCTTCATGGCGTCGACGAGGGTCGAGTTCGTGCTGACGTGCCCGGCCGTGTGGTCCGATGCTGCGAAGAACACAACGCTACAGGCGGCGGAGAGGGCGGGCATGGGGAGGAGGTCCGACATCCAGATGATTAGCGAGCCCGAGGCTGCGGCGGTTTATACGCTCAAGGCGATACAGCCGAATCATCTGAGTGTGGGGGACAACTTTGTCGTGTGCGATGCCGGCGGCGGGACCGTAGAGTACGTGCCTTCCCACCCCCCGGCGGTACCCCTTTTCCTCCCTCGGTGTTATTGAATACCACGGACTAAGCTTACGCCCGCAGCCTGATCGCCTACAAAATCACCTCCCTCAAGCCGCTGCGCGTCGAGGAGTCGGCCGTCGGCACCGGCGGGCTCTGCGGCAGCGCATTCCTCAACTTCCGCTTCGAGGAGCACGTGCGGGGCCGCATCGGGCCCGCCAAGTTCGACGAGATGAAGGTCAAGAAGGGCCGGACGTGGCAGATGGGCTTGCGGTACTTTGAGGAGTTTGTCAAGCGGAACTTTAACGAGGATGAGCACCAGGAGGTCAATGTCCCGTGAGTCTTACCCTATCCCGGTCCTCCCTTCTCCTGATTGGACATCTGGAATACCCGTACTCACCGTCCCCAGCTTCCCCGGGCTCCCCGACGACGAAGAGGCGGGCCTCGACTCGGGCTTCCTCGTCATGACAGCCGACCAAATAAAAGCCATCTTCGAGCCCGTCGTCCAGGAAGTCTGCGACCTCGTCCAGGGCCAAGTCGACACGCTCCGCTCCAAGGGCGGCGTCGTCTCCGGCATCGTCCTCGTCGGCGGCTTCGGCCAGAGCAACTACCTCTACCGCCGGCTCAAGTCCCACTTCGCGACCACCGCGCCGCCGCCGCCGTACAGCGAGAGGCCGACGCACGCGGGGGGCGCTAGCACGCAGTCGCTGGAGGTCATGCAGCCAGTCTATGCGTGGACGGCGGTCGTGAGGGGCGCGGTGCTGAGGGGGTTGGAGGGGAATATGGTTGTTAGTCGGAAGAGCAGGATGTATTATGGGACGTCGTATGCGACGGTTTATGACGAGGACAAGCACTCTGTTAGTGAGAGGTACTGGTCGCCGCTGTGGGAGAGGTGAGTCGGAGTCGCGTTTTCCCTGTACCCGTTCGTTTACGGTTTGGAGGGGAGCTAGTACTGACGGATACAGGTGGATGGTTTCGGACCGGATGCAGTGGCACATAGCAAAGGTGAGCCTCTCCTCCCTCGCCGCTCTTCCATCCCCGCATCCCTCCCCTATTCCCTCGGGCACACTACTGACTCCCCCAGGGCGAGGCCATATCCCCCACCCAGCCCATCGCCTTCCACTACACCCGCAACTTCCGCCCGGGCCAGTCCCTCGTCGTGACCGACGACCTCATAGCCTGCGAGGCTGACGAGCCGCCCGCCGCTTACTCGCGTGACCTCGCGCACGTGTGCACCCTCACCACGGACCTGAACGCCGTGCCGCGGAGCCTGTTCACGCGGCTGACGACGACGCGGGGCGTCGAGTTTGATAACCTGGACTTTACGCTCGAGATGACGGTTGATAGTGCGGGGTTGGGTTTTGAGCTCAAGGTTGATGGGGTCAGGTATGGGAGGGTGGAGGCGGAGTTTCATTAGGGGGATGCCTGATGTTGGTGGGTGGAGGTGCGAGGGGATGGCTCGTGGAGGGAGGTGTCGGGGGTTCTGCATTTTTGTATATCAGCGGTTTTGGGTGCATATCTGTGAAGCAATCTTTGAGCTTCCGTTGGCTTGAGCTTGGAATACCTGTGCTTATGTAGTGGCGTTGAGGATAGCACAAGGTAAGCGCGGGTGATGGAACAATGGGAAGGACATCGTGGCTGTTCCGGCGTGGACGGTGATCTGTATCTAAAAGGAGGGTTACTGATTCGAGGTCGTAAGTGCCTTCCCAGACCTATTCAGATATCAGTGGTCCATCAATGCCCAAGTCTCACTGGGTATACGTACTCAGACGTATCGTGGGCATGTAAACAGACCCCAGAAACACACGAAGGGTAATCCATGAGGACGGAGCAGTTGGCAAGGCCGTAAGGAGCTAAACATTCTCATCCGTTTGAGCCCGCTCTTGCCATTTAAGTGAGTACCAGGCATGGATATTCCGCCAAATGGAAGGCACGACCTTCTCCTCCTGCCTCCTCACTCGAGTTGGAGTTATCCGGTCCCACTTCCTCTTCAACCTTTCATACCATTCCTGTTTTCCCCAACACATTCTCCTCTTTTTCATAAACCCATCGCGTACGCGCACGTTTCCCATTTGCCTCCTACGCAGCTCCTATCTGGACCCAAAGAAGCCAGGTAGGACAAGCTGCTAGGTAGGCTCAATCGCCTTTATTCTCTTGGAGCTTGAAAGCTCAAGTTACTGTCCCATCTCTTGCAGTTGCCAGGTCAGACACACTAGATCTGTGGTCTCGGATAGACGAAAGAGGAAAGAGAACCTCCAAGCAGGCTACTCCAAGCGACGCATCATCGCCATACCCACCATCACACTCCACGGCCCTGGTTGATACGTACGCATAATTTTCGTTTACTCGGGCAACGAATGTAAGTCAGTTCCCACCGCCATTACCTTTTCTTTTTGGAGTCGTCTTAGAACCAAAGAACAAGCTTGGTGCTCTTCCTATTCCAATATTGGTACTGGCCACAGAGGCGAGGAGCTACGATCAATTCTTCGAGACCTCCAGGCAAGGGTTCAACTCAAACTGAACTTGACCTTTTATTACTTGCATTCCTAACGCTTCCCGAATAGCACTATCCTTTTCCCTCTTCAGCGGTTGTTGCCAACCGCAAGATGCCTCCCAGCAGCACCTCAAAGGCCCCCAGCTCGGTCGCCAGCAGCAGGTAAGCCCTCGAAGAACACGACATACCAACCAAATCTTCAAGCTCCCCGAGTGCAAGAACTAGCTGACGCCGCCAAGATATGAGGTCCTCGGTGCCCCCCGGTAAGTCATGCACCGCGGTAGAGTCCTCGTCCACACTAACCTCGACCCAGGTACCGATGCGCTCTGGGAGGCGAGTGGAAACCACCCACGGGATTCTCTCGGAAAAACCTCAACGCCCTGGAATCGAAGGTCGTACGCGGCCAGAAGGTCACGCCCGCCACCACAGGCATAATCTGCCGCGAGCACACGGGCGAGCCGAGGCTAGAGCGACGCTGCGAGGGGCCCTGTAATCAAGTGAAGACGCTCGCGGAATTTAGCAAGAGTAGCCTGACCAATAACACAAAGGTGAGTGCTACGCTCACCTGCAGAGCCTATGAATCTCTACTGACCTTTGACTCTAACAACAGTGGTGTCAAGCTTGCATCCGGTGGAAGGAGAGCCAGGATGACCACCAGGCAGGGATGGAGGACAGCCCTGGATTCAACCCGGTCCACTCCAAGAACAACAAGTTCTCGATCCCTATTGACGACGATACTGATGGAGAGGTAATCGTATTATCCTGACCGGACTCTCCAAATGTGCTAACAAGTCCTCCGCTTTAGTCCGTTACATCGACTGCACGAAGTGCAACGTTCTCGGCACCCTCCTTCTCTTTTCTCCGTCCGAGCGACTCTAATGTCGCCTCCGGCAGGCTCCTGGGCGTTGCCAGCCGCGATTCCGGAAGCCTTCCCCCGCACCTGGGGAGCCTCAAAGCGGGATCGGATGGTGGCCAGGGCCTGTCCGAGGTTGGGGTGGAGGAAGTCTACTACCCGGATGACGAATCGATCTGCCCTGATGACTCGGCCTCCCAGTTCGGCGGACCTCATACTCGCTTCTCGCGCCCCAAGCCCGCCACTGCCAAGCTGACGGCGGCTGCACTCAACCAGAGGGAGGGTCTGTCCGTCAACGAGCAGCCGCCCGAGTATTTCAACTCGTGGGATACCTCTGGCCGCCAGCATATGCAGAGGCGCACCGACGACTCCGAGGTGGGGAGCATCCGAAGCTTCGACACACGAGAGCTCAGCACTGCCCTTTCGTCCGAGGATCGGTTCAGCCGGGACACCACGTCCAGCGTCCGGCGGCCTGAGGTTCCGGGCCGGAACAGGAAGTGGGCCAAGATTGTAAGTATCAGAGAAGCATACTGCATCGGCGTTAAGGGACCTCTACAGAGGGCTGACAGTATGTTCTCCAGCTCCGGAAGCCCGTGCCGCCTCCGCCCATCCCGGAGTGGAAAGAAGACGACGTCGAGTTCGAGGACGACGGGTCGGATCCGGAGCTTCCTTGAGTCGCGCCCCTGCATCTATCAGAGAACGCGTGGTTATGTTTCGCTTGCGTTCGATTCTGATAGTGTTTAGAATGAGCCTAGAGGGACGGGCGTGGTTTTGAGGATGGAGTCTTCGGATTTGTTCCCGGTGGCGGCCAGTTAAGATGATACCGTAACGTCGACTTCGTGCCCATATGGTACTGAATCTGTCTTCTGTACCATCATCGTCTTCTCGCAGTCGCCCTAGTAGAGGGACCTCGCGTAGGAAGACAGCGAGGCTATGCGTAATGAATGATTTATTTCTCTTGTACAAGTAATAGTCTGTGACTGTATCTCAGATGACTATGCCGCCCTCCGCCCATGTGCCTTCCACCCCAGCCTCAAAATGCGGTTTCCTCCCCTTTCCTTTCCCTTTGCCTTCCCTTTCCGTGCTTCTTGCTTCCTCCACTGCACATTCACATAGCTACGCGGCCCTCGCGTTTTCGTACATGCTTAGTTCGTATTAGGTGTCCCCCTTTTTTTTCGTTTGTTCGGCTCAGGTGTGTCTCTCCTGTTGTTGAAGTCGTCTCATTCGCGGATGTGAAGAGGTTAGAGGTGTCGGTTTTGTTGTTGATGTATGCTGTAGTTTCCGCCGGGCGGGTCTGACCGGTTTGCGCTCCGGGCGAGACGGCGCCGCGGTGACTAGTCACGGCAGAGGCTCCGAGGAGCTGGAGAGGCGGTTTAGGTGGAGGTAGGCGTCGGTGCCGTAGCTGTTTCAGTTAGCACTCCACTCTACACATCTGACACCCCACTCACTCGAACTCTGGGAAGAAGGAAAAGGGGTAAGAGGGAAGCTACTCACCCCTCCATGCTGATGAGCTTCAGGTCGCCGCCAAAGTACCGCGCGTAAAGCCGCGAAATAGGCAGCCCGTACCCGAAGCCCGCCATCGGCGCCTTGAAGTCACTCTGGTCAAAGTCCGGGTCCAGGCTCGGCGTCTGGTTGACGGTTGTGTACGAGTACGTCCACACCAGCGGGACGGCGCTCCTCGGTATCCCGCCGCCCTCGTCCGAGATCTTGATGGTGATGTCCTCCTTGCCCTCGGCGACTATGACCTTTGTGACGGGGAACTCCTGCTTGTCCTGGCCGAAGGTCTCGACGACGGCGCGCAGCGAGTTCTTGAGCGTCTCGAAGAGCATGTGCGAGAGGTGGCCGGGCACGTACATGAAGGTCAGGTCGGGGTTGCAGACGAGCTGGACGCGGGGCGCCTCGAAGAGGCCGTAGTGGTCCTCGCAGACGAAGCGGGCGTTCTCGATGGCCTCCTGCGCGAGCTCGTGGACGTTTGTCTTTGTGCAGATTATGCCCACGTACGTGGGGTCGCGGTAGTGGTTCTGCGAGGTGAGGGCCACGTGCTGGCCGATGAGCATGCGGATGCCGATGCGCGACATGTAGAAGCGGTCCAGGAAGCCCTGGATGTTGCTGTCGATCTGCAGGCGCTGGCGCCGCCGCTTGTACTCGAGGATGCCCTGGGCGACGGTGGTGACGACGCCGTCGTGGCGGCGCTTGATCTTGTTGAGACACTCGCCGAACTTTAGGTTGTAGAGGTGCAGCTCGGGGGGCCAGGTTCCGCCGGCGTCGTCGACCGAGGCGAAGTACCGCCGCGTCGAGTGGTACTTGCGCGTGTAGCCGTTGCCGTTGGTCTGGCGCTGGTTGGGCCAGCTGACGTACTCGCCGTCCTCGAGGCTGGGGTTCGGGGTGGCCTCGGGGAGAAGCTTGGACTTGCCCATCTTAACGGGCCGCGAGAGGCGCTCGCGGGTCTCGCTGTCCAGGCGAGGTCTCGGTAGCTCTGTGATTTCCTGGACAGCGTGGGTTAGATTGAGTCACGGGACAAGGGTGTCGTTTCACTAGTGGCCACACGCGGGGCACGGGGTTGTGCGATTGTTCACTCACCTCAAAGGACTGCGCGTACCAGTCACGGACTCTTTGTATGGAGGGCATCTCGCCCAGGCCGTCCGGGAGGCTGTTAAGCTCCTGGACCCTGTGCGCCAGCCGGATGGGTAGCTCCTCGGCGACGAACTGCGACGCGCGGAAGAGGGTGCCTGAGCGCAAGTGTCAGCCTATGAACATCGTCGTTGCGGTCACAGGCATAGGGAATGCTCAATTGAGCAGCCCTAGAGGTATACGCACCGATAGAGGGGTTCTTGCCGAACTGGACCATCTGGCGCAAGCTCACGCCGGTTGCGGGGAAGCTCGCATAGTGCTTGATGGTTTCCATCAGGCGCGGCGACGCCTTCCACGACATGGCGGCGGTGGTCGTGGGCTAATTGGCCCCACGAAACCAGATGTGAGAAGGGGTTGTGGTTCGCGGCGTGCGCGTTGTTCGGGCCGGGTCGAGCTGCGAGCTCAGTCTCGGCGCATAGAGAGCTGGAGCTTGATCGTGTGCGTCCGCGCTGGAAAGTGGGGGTGAGCTCCTTCCCGATCCGAGCTGCTCTTTTCCTTGTCTCGGGCCGGAATTTGAAAGAAAAACTCGCTTTCTATGTACTGAGTTCGATTATGCGTTCTCGTTGGAGCCCTTCTAATCTTCCAAATTCCAGGTTGCCCAAAGTTGTTGCGGGTGGAGGGTCGGCAGGAAGGGACGCGGTCGTAAAGTATGATGTATGAAAGTGGCGTGGGGCCTGCGCGCCTCGGGACGGATTGTTGCGTGAGTCAACCCCGCGGTCCTTGGTCGGGTCGATGGGGGAGACGTGGAGCGGGTGCTGGCGCTATTACCGAGGCAAGCCCAGCAACTCAGTAATAGGTCCGCAGGGGGGAAAATGTCTCGCCAAACCTCTACCTCTCTCACCCTCTCTTTTTCAAAAATAAAACAAACACGAGTACGAGAAGAAGAAGGCACGGGAGGTTCCGGAGACAACCTGCATAGAAACGGAAACGGGGGAGAGTTCGAGGGAAGGAGAGCCGGACACCTTGTCGCCTTTGTCGAGTTCGGGGCACCAAGGGGGCGAGGAAAAAGAGGGTCCACGGTCGGGCCAGTGGAACATGCTCACCGGTCCGCTGGCATGTGTCGCGGCACCGAGGGAAGGGGCGACCGTCTCGACAGGACAGGACAGCGGAGGGTCCCGCAGTAGCCGCAAGTGTCCTGTCCGGCTTTCGTAATATCGAGCCTCAATAGGTCGGCACCGGGGCCCCAGCTCGGCAAAGGCCAAAAGCTTAGCGTTCAATGGCTCGCCAGTCCCCCCTCGCGCATGACGCATCGCCCGCAATGCTACCCCATTTTCCTCTCCTCCACCCTCCGGCGCTCTCCCGCCCCCCTAGCTGCGGGTCACAATTGTGGGGGATGGGGGCTTATAGGCTATAGCCGACGATGGGCGTCTGCCGAAGAGCGGCATCCCCGCTGTAACGTGCATTTTTGCAGCCGAAAACAGCCCAGTTCTGCAGAGGTTGAGGCCACTTCCGCATATGATGGCGAGGCGTCCGCGCCGTTGCGGCGCTTGTGATTCTTACCCCGGGTTTTCTCGAGCGCAGTGGGCGCGGGCTCATTGGAGGGGCTCTCTGCGGGACTCGTGGGCTCGGCACGGGGGACTCGTACTCCGTCGTAGTCCGCCCGCCTGTCCCCGGGTATTTCGTACTCGCGCCCGTCCCGGGTACTGTGGCTCTCACGCCCTCGCCATCCGAAATCAGCTGTCGACCCGGCTCGCCCCGTACCCCACTTTCGCCCGCCCCGCTCTTCCCCGGCTCAGCTCGTGGCTCGCTCCTGAGAATGACCCGCCTCGCATTCGACCTCGACCGTCAATCGAGCCGTGTCGCATCACAGATGTCACATGCCACCACATGCCCAGGCGGTACCCGGCCGTCCCGTATCGCCTCACCGTCACCTCACGGCTGTGGTAAACTCCGAAGCTCCGAGCCAGCGAAAGAAATCGGCGGGCCTTTTGCTCCATCTCAAGAATCGTTCTGGGCGCCTGCTCGGAATTCCGCGCTCATTTACGAGGTACTAGGAGAGTCCCACACGCCCCGTACCAGCCATCCAGAACGCGCCCCGGTAAAGGAATACACCGCCTTTGTCGAATGCGCCTGGACGACGCCGCGTTAATGCGTCCCGTCGCTCGTAGGACCTAAACAGCGAAGAACACTTCCACTTATGTCATAGCACCAAATTTCCACCCGCCTGCTCCCCACAGCTCCGAAGCACCCCCCCCCCCAATGGCACCGGCCGGTACACCTCCGACACCAATGAGCTCCGCCGACTCCAGCCCGAACCCCGACACCTCGCCCGCCGACCACCGGGCCGCCACCCTGTCGCAGTCCTTCCCGTCGCCCCTACCGCCGCCGTCCCTATCCTCGGGCGGCGCGTTGCTTCACCACCTAGGCATATCGCCCTTCGCTCACCGCCCGGCCCCGAGGAGGGCCGACCCTTCGAGCAGCTCCCAGGATGACGCGCGCGATAGCAGGGATGTGCTGGTGCAGCGGCTCGCGGACCTAATGGAGCGCGTTGGAGACTCCCGCCTAGCGGACGATGCCGTGTCGGAGATGCACCGGCGCGTGGACGAGATGGAGGACGTCGCGCGCACGGGGACCCCCCGCGCCGAGAAGAAGCCACATCCACGACCGAAAACTCCCAACGCCGACGCGCGCCCGAATATCTGGGGCGCCCCCTCCGCGCTCCTCCGCCCTAGCTTCTCCGACCCAGCCCCCTTCGAGACAACCTCCAGGGCCCCGGCGCTGAGGCCGCCGGTCCTCCACAGGCACACAGTCTCGGAGCCCATAGACGAGATATCCCTGCAGCTCCCGGCGCTGGTGCAGATGCGGCCGGGGACGAGGGAGAGGATGGAGGCGGCGGCGCGGATAGAGGAGGCGGCGCGGATCGCTAGGGAGGCGGAGCAGCTTAACGTCCATCTTGCGACGCTTATTACGCGGCTTCGTGCGCGGCAGGAGGAGTCTGAAGTAGGCAGACCTTTCGTTTCTGGTTCGGGTCTTGGTTTTGGGTCTTGCGGAGCTGACGATGTGAGCAGCATATCCACGCGCTGTTGATTGAAAAGGCAGAGAGGGCGGCGCAGAGGATCATTGTCCTCGAAGATCAGGTGGAAGATCTGTAAGCTACGACCCTATTCCGCCTTCTTACCACCTCATCCGCCATCCCTATCCCATCTCATCCTCAACCCCACTCCTCATCCCTACACACTAAACTAACAACCCCAGCACATCCTCCCTCAAAGAATCAACCTCGGACCTCGCAAACCTCCGCATAGCCCTCAAGGCAATCGAGCTCCAGCTGCCCCCTCCCCACGACCTAGACGAGGACCTCCGCCGGAGCATCCAGAACTGGAAGACGGACTGGCGGCGCAGGAAAGAAGCTCGCGCGTCACGGCCCCACGTCGGGCGGCGGGAGACGTCACTTCTATCATCCCCCGGGACGCCGTGGTGAGTCGTAAGCGGCTCCGGAACCCGGAGCCGGGGAGGGAGTGTAGAAAAGGGGTTAGAGAGGTGTTTCTTATGTCCTTACGAAGTTACGATACAGACGAGTCAAACGAGCCTTGTAATAAAGGGATGCAAAATCTGCAATTCAAGAAACCTCTACTTTTAGAATCTATCAGGTGCAAAACCCGTGCCTGCGATTCGCTCTGCACTTATGAGTCCCTGACTTTTTTGAAACGCCCCATCCACTCTCTTTTGCATCCTTTTTTTTTTTCCCCCGGACCGAACGCCAAACGAAGAACGCCAAGCGAACTAAAAAAAAACACCGATGATATCCAGCTCCAAGGGACCGATCACCTTCCCAGCAAGGAGAGTTGAAGGACGGGGATGGAGTGATGGAGAGGAGATGGAGGGGTGAGAGGAGGAAGGAGAAGAAGAAGAAATGAAGAGGAGAGGAAAACAGGAAAAGACGAAAAAAAAGAAACCAAGTCCAAGACTAAACCTCCCCCGGGCCGGCGATGGGGACGGGCGAGCTCCGCTGGCCGCTCGACCAAGACTCCTGGCTCACCATCGCAGGCAAGGAGCCCGCGTCGCCCCCGACATCCGCCAGTGGCACCTCGGGCCTCTCAACATCCGCCCTCAAGAGATAGTGCCTAAAGAACCACACGAACTGGCGCCTTCCGTAACTCACGAGGTCCCGAAGAGGCACATCAAACACCGCGTCCAATTCTTCCAGCGTCCTACCCTTCGTCTCGGGCAGGAACAGCAGAACGAGTATAAAGCCGGCGACGTTCCAGCCGGAGTACCACCCGAAGGCACCGGTGGGGGTCATGGCGGCCTGCAGGCTGGGCCAGGTCACCGCGAGGAGGAAGTTGAAGAACCAGGTGGTGGCGGTGGCGAAGGACATGCCGAGGGGCCGGATGTACAGCGGGTAGGCCTCGGCGGAGTAGGTGAAGGGGACGGGGCCCTCGCCGGGGGAGTAGACCATGCCGAAGAGGTAGAGGCCCACGATGATCATTGCAATGCGGGTGGCGCCCATGGGGAGCCAGAAGCTGAAGCCGGTCCAGAGGAGGAAGACGGCCATGAGCTGGGGGTGTTAGCTCTTTGTTCTCTACAAGGCTTCTCTGTGGGGGGATCTTGGACTTACAGGGAAGGTCGTCAGGAGAAGGTTCCTCCTACCGAAGCTATCAATGGTCCAGAACGCCGGCAGGGCGAAGAGGAAGTTGATGACGCCGAAGCCGAGCGAGGCGCACAGCGCGGACATTTCGCTAAAGTTGGCGGCGAGGAAGATCTCGGTCGAGTAATATGCGACAACCTATACAAAGTCAGTATCCCGCAGGTCCTGAGAGTCTTATTGTTTTCCTTACGTTGATACCTAATCCATGTTAGCTGACCGTCTACTCTGCAACAGGAAGGGGCATGAGAGAAAAGGGGGAAGGATCACTCACCACAAAACTGCTGCATAAACATGACAATCTCCGACGCAACAAACGCATTTCTGTTCCTCCTAACCGTAAACAGCTCCTTGATGCTCGACGCCCGCGCCGCCGTGTCCTCGGCCTTGAGCAGCGCATCGGCGTAGAAGATGTCGCGCGCGGCCTGCACCCTCTGGAAGCGCAGCCGGCACATGCTGCGGTAGGCCTGGACGTGGCGGCCCTTGCCCATGTACCAGCGGGGGGACTCGGGGATGGTCCAGACGAGGCCGGCGCAGAGGAGAGCGGGGAGGGCGGCGGAGGCGAGCATGAGGCGCCAGCGGAGGCCGGTGATGCCGCCGAGGTCGGCGACTTTGTAGAGGGCCAGATCGGCGGCGTAGCCGAGCTGTGGGGGTCAGTATGGGGTCTGTTGTGAGGGTGTGGGAGGGGGAGGTCACGAACCATGATGCCAAAGGCGGTCCACATCTGCCACTGCATAACCAAAGCACCGCGGAGCCTCGGGGGGGCCGTCTCGGCCGCGAACATGGCTACGAAGTCCGTGTTAGCCTCAGTACGGCTACTGTTACGTTCTATCTTCATGACTTACGAGTGGTGGCGGATACGGGCCCGAGGCCGAGGCCGAGGGCGCACCTCGCGATGAACAGATGCCACCAGGAATCCGTGAGGGCCTGCCATCCGCACGCAACGACCAGGACTAATGGTGTTAGACGGCTGTATCCAGAACAGGGGAGTGAAGACGGCTCGGGTCACATACCAACTTGACAGATGAAGATCGTTCCTCGCCGGCCAAACTTCTTGTTCAGGGGGTGCGTCAACCCTATCCCGTTAGCACCAGTCCTGGAAGACATTCGTCTCTAATACGTCTCTGCTACACTTACAACATCCAATGACGGAACAAAACAGGTACGGGGCCCCGTTGGTCAAGCCGAGCAGCCAAGTGTCCCGTATGCTGTCGCTGCCGATGCCGAACTGGTGCTTGTAAAACGCCTGGGCACCATTCACGACGGTTTCGTCTGCAGGTCAGGTTAGCGTCCGCCGTCTTCTCCCGCACCAAAAGAAAAGAAAGGAAACATCTTGCTCTCCCGCACGGGAATATCATCGAGGATAAAACTTACCCATCCCCTGAACCGTCGCACACAACGAACAAACTACCAAAAGTCAGCCCTCGTCCACTCATCCCCATCTACCCAGGACTTAAAACTCACTAACAACCACCAGGTACAACATCTTCGGATTCGCCCACTTATTCTCCTCCTCCTTCTTCAACGCAGCCTTCTCCTCCTCCCACAGCCCCTCAACCCCCTCCCACCTCCCCTCGGCCCCCGCAACCTGCGCCCCAAGCCGGAACACCCGCCTGTCCTCCGCCCCCGTGATGCCGTGCTCCGCGCAGAATGCGTCCGCTAGCGCGGCGAGCTGTGATGGGGAGAGGCCAGCGAGGGGGCTCGCGAGCTTGCGCTGGGCGGCGAGGGCGCCGCCTTGCGTGCCGTTGGACTTTTCGGAGTCCATTTGACTAAGAATGAGTGTGTTGATCCATAAGCTGGAGTAGGATGAATGGTTTTGGTGTTGATATGGTTATGGAGTAAGGAATGGAGTAAGTTTGAGTGAGGGGGGCGGAAGGAGGAGTCGACGATGGCATGGGCGTCTGATGAGGGCTTATATACCCGCCCCCGTCTTCCCGGGTCACGCCCTCCGGTCATCGTCATTTTTCTTCCTGTTAAGTTCCAAAGTCCCTTGTAAGTTCACATATTTTCCAGAAGCGGTAAAATCATCATGTCATGGTTGTTTCCGTGACTAGCATCTTGAGTTTCTCTGAGAGTTGTGAAGGTTTCGTGCTGGCAACCTTCTAGGGCTTCACCACTGGCGAGGGTTTCTACACCAAGGCTTGGAAGAGCTGCACTGGGGACATGGAGTCGTCTCCTGGGGTAGGAAGCTCTGTCCTTGTATGCACGTAGGGCACGGAAGGGATCTTGCCTGGCGTGAGATGCTAATGCAGGAAGGGACGGGGACCGGGGGGGGGGGGGGGGGGG
>JAGFNX010000469.1:0-31904 GCA_017657125.1 Scopulariopsis brevicaulis
GGGGGGGGGGGGGGGGGGTCACCTGCGTGAGCACCATACGTTCCGCAACGCCGCTGGGCCAACGGGCACCCTGGTGTTTCGGTTTCGAGGCGTTGGCCCGGGCTCCGCAGCTCGAGGCATGGAAGGGATGGTTCGGGTTTTCTCTTGATTGGAAGCGCGTTGCGTGAAATTGGCTCGCGCTGTACCTGATAGAATTCATAAAGATTACGAATATCTTTATGGGGATGGGGTGACGCGGGGATTACGGTGTTTTGGGACTGGGGTTGGTCACAGTATAAGACCCCGTCTGGAGGGTCTTAATGGACGGGGGGATTGGTGACATCAGGCGCGGTGTTTAATATGAACACGGAACACCCGCTGGGAGTAACCGGGGAGCGGGGCGGGAAGGATTTTGCTTAAGAGCGGGAAACGTGTGGAATTCCTTCCTTTTGTCTCTTTGCGGGTGGGATTAGGAAACGGGAAGAAAAAAGAAAGCTAATAGCCTCCCTTATGTCTTGTCTATGTCTATTCGTAGAAGTTGGGTTTCGTTGATTCGCCCTTGCAGCCTGGTTTTATAAAGGGTAAAGTCTGTATTCCGGTTGGGTTGAGCGGCGGATATAGTAATACAGTGGCGTACTGGTAGCGTTCCTTGTTGAGGAGTGTGAGTGTGAGCGTGAGCGCGAGGGCACCTGCCGCGGGGAAGAGTCGTTTCCTGTGGGGGCCGGGGCCATCTCAAGCCTGGTTGTCTGGAAGGGTACGTTATGAATGGTAAGGTCAGGGGGTGGGTAACGTTGGTGAAGTGAAGTGTGCCATTATCATCGCTAGCTATTCATCCCGGACCCAACGCTCCGTAGAAAACACAAGGGGTAAAATGGTACAGGCTACAAGGTAAAAGTAAAGCATAAAGAACAACGCGACGGGCCCATAGACAGCCGTTTAAAGAACCCCTCCATCCATAAACTCACAGCTTCCTCGCTCGCTGCTTCCACTCTCGCTTCCCGGTCCCCTCTCCTCGCTGCTCCCTCCCATCCCCGCTTCCTCTCGCCGCCCGTCCAGAGAGAGGAGATATCCCAAGGGAGGGAAAGTCTAGAGGCGGACTCAACGCTCCTTCTTGCCCTCGGCCTTGTCCTGTCGCTTTTCGGCGCGATCCTCGCGGAGGGCCTGGATGACGAAGGCGGCGAGGACGATGTTGGCTACTATTGCGGCTAGGATTGCGGAGTAGATGTTGTTGCCTGGGATTGTTAGATTGTTCACTTTGCGCCGGGGAGAGGATAGACGAGAGGAGGTGAAAGGAAGGGAGGTGGGAGAGGAAGGGTAAGGGGCCCGGGGGGTAGTTACCGTTGAATAGACTGTGAAGGGAGAGAAAGTACGAGCCGATGGGGAGGACGACCAGCGCTATGGTGCACGCCACGAAGTTTATGAGAACGGTGCTGCGGGTGTGTTAGTCTGCCGCCGTGAATTAGTAGGAGTTAATGGGGTTGGGTAAGACGCACGTGGGAACCTCGGGGGCGACGGATGACCCTTCTGGCGGGGAAGTCTTTGATCCATTGGTCCTGCGCTATGTTAGTCTCGTCGCATGCGGTCCCGGGTAGGAGGTAGGAGGGCATACTTGGGCTCCTCGCTCTCGCGGGGGACGACTGGGTCGTCACTACCAATTCAAACAGATGTTAGTCACACCCGTATATTAGGCAGTAGGGGATGCGTTGTGATGAGTGAATAGGGCCGAGGGAGGAGATGAGAGTCCGCGCGACGAGCTGGTACGTGGGTCTCTGATGGGGATGAGGTCAAACGGACTTCTTGGCGGGGTTTCGACGGGTGGGCGCCATTTTCGACTGATCAGATACTTGTATTTGGGTATTCCCTTATTTATTCCCGGAATCTTTAAGATGCGGGAAATGACGGCTCCGGAGGGTTGATGTTCTGATGCTTGGAGCTAGGTGAGCTTCGTTGGCTGGATACAGCTGGGAGTCTGACTAAGGATGATTTTCTGATGCTGGATGTGCCTGGGGAAGTGGCGATAGAAACCTCGGGTTGCCAGGGGCCCTTTCAGTCGAGATCGTTACGAGAGTCTGATGTTTTCGATATGAATAGGAACTAATACGGTCTTGGTCCCAAGCTTGGCTTTTCCTTCAAGTTGGGACCACCCGGACGACCATGTAGTGCGCAAGTTAGACAGGTCATGTGATCTCGTGTCGGAGCCCATCGCCCCCACACGCGTTCGCGCTTGGTCCCAAGTTTTCACCCCGGGGCTGGGAAATTTAGGCCGCGGCGGCCGCCGGTTTTTTTTACCGCCCCGTCTTTAATCCCCGACACCCTCTCGCCCCGGGAACAGCCCCGCCCGTAACGGAGTACCGTCCCTTCCCCGGCCCGGTGAACTAGGTATCGATTCGCGTTCTGGAAGTCACTTTCTTTTTAATTCACTTCGGATCCTTTCTTGCTTATGGTGTCTTTGTTCCTCGACTTTGTCTCCACTTTGCATTGCGTATCATTGGCCTCTCCTTGGGAAGAAAGATTCGCGTTCACGGCACGCGCTTGATAATCGCAAACGAGTCGACATTCTATTGTCCGCTGGCCTCAATCGCTCGACAGCATCGCCACTAACCGGCTCCTACCATTGTCGCCTCCTAAATAGGGATCATCCGCCGCAATGGCGCGAAGCAGCTCGCCCCTAGGGCCACCCGTCGTACTGGCCACTCCCCCCCGGCTCTCGCCCTTCCGCGACGACTCCGACCTCGACGACCTCCCCGATGAGCCGATCCCCGCCACCTCTCCCTACGTCACCCAGCCGACCCAGGTCGTCTCGAACCCGAGGACGACCCTGAAGAGGGCGTCGCCGCCGCCGCCGGCCTCCGACTCCTCCCTTTCTTCGTCGCCCCCGCAGCAGGCGAGCAAGCCTCCCAAGCTCCCCGAAAAGCCGGCGATCCCGCGCCGTGACCAGAAAATCTCGAGGTTTTTTCCCCGGCCGCTGCCCATGAGTCCTAAGACGACTGCCGAGGCGCCGCCTTCAAGGACTTCGTCGAATGGTTCTCGGCCGAAGCCTATGGTTCCGCAGAAGAGGGCTTCTGATCTGATTGAGCTCTCGGACGATGACGACGAGGATGAGCTCTTGGGGGATCGTGCTGATATCAAGCCCACCAATTTCTCTCGTTTGGTGAGTCTGCCCTTCTTCGTTCTCCCATACGCTGTCATTGTACAACATGTTGCTGACTTTAATGCTTCCAGCCTAGGCCCGATGCCTCAGACAGCCAGTCCAGCCAAAAGGCCACGGCAAAGTTGACCGATTGGGACAAATTTAGATACACCGGCCCCTCGACAACCGCGGAAAAGACAACTAACAAGTCCACCACGAAGAAGACGAAGGCGGTTGCGAAGGCGACTAAGAGTGACAAGTCTGGGAAGGACCGCGGCCGGAAGGCGCCCCGGATTGTCGTCGACAGCGACGACTCTGAAGCCGAGGTCGCCCCTCCGCCTAGACGCCGGCTGATGCAGGGCCTACGGCCTCGCGCCTCTTCACCCGGCCGGTCATCGCCTCCCTCGTCGTCTAGTACTTCTCTCGGTCAGGTGTCCACCAAAGCGACCACCCCGGAAGAGCCTATCACGGTACCCTCTGACAGTGATAATGGCGCGGAATTTGACGATGACGACGACGAGGCGCCGGACTCGGACGAGGATTCCAGGTTATTGAAGCTCATGAACGACCTGAACCTTAGCGACCTTGCGGCTCTCACGGGCGCCAGCGAAGCCGACCTCAAACTTCTCATCAAGAAGCGGCCATTTACGTCTATCAACGCCGTTCTAAAGGTCAGCAAAATCAAGGAAGGCCGTGGGAAGCAGAAGAAGCAGAGGGTTGAGATTGGCGAGACAATCGTGGACAAGACCCGCAACTTCATGCAGTCTATAGAAATGGTGGACAAGGTGGTGCAGGAGAGCGAGAAGCGCGCCAGCTTCCTCAAGGGCCAGATCGACTCCTGGGGCATAGACGCCAGCGGGCGGAAGAGGGATGTGTCAACGGAGGCGGAGAAGAAGCCGAAGCGGAACGGGGCGTCGGCGGACGCGTTCGTCCACGCCCCGCCCTCGTCCATGTCCGAGGACCTGCCGATGCACGACTTCCAGATCTTTGGCGTCAATTGGATGAGCCTCCTGTTCAGGAACGAATACGGCGGCATTCTCGCCGACGACATGGGTCTCGGGAAGACGTGCCAGGTCATCGGCCTCATGGCCCGCATGCTGGACGACTACGAGAACGGCGTGCTGGAAGACTACCCCTTTCCCAACCTCATCATCGTCCCGCCGTCGACCCTCGACAACTGGGTTTCCGAGTTTGAGAAGTTCGCGCCGGATCTCAATGTCATGAAGTACAGCGGCTCGCGGGCCGTTAGGACCGACATCGCCGAAGAGCTTGCCGACGATCCGCACGCTTACCATTGCGTTGTAACAAGTTATTCGCAATTCTCGCAAAAGGAGGACCTCAACAACCTAAACCATCTCGGCATCAACGCGGCCATATTCGACGAGGGACAGGTCCTAAAGAACCCGACGACGCTGCAGTACCAGCGCCTCCAGCGGCTCCAGTCGCGCTGGCGGCTGCTCCTCTCGGGCACGCCGATCCAGAACCACCTGATGGAGATGATCTCGCTCCTCAGCTTCGTCGACCCCGCGCTTTTCAACGACCGGATGGAGGCCATCCAATACGTCTTCGATCACAAGATCCACACCCGCAACCTCTCGAACACGGCGCTCCTCTACGGCGAGCGCGTCAACCGCGCGCGGTCGATCCTGGAGCCCTTCATCCTGCAGCGCCGCAAGGACCAGGTGGGTCAGAACCTGCCCCCCAAGACGCACTCCATCGTCTACTGCGACCTGCCGGAGGCGCAGAAGGAGTGGTACGACGGGTACGAGAGGATGTTCCGGTCGGAGGGCGGCGCGAAGCCGAAGGAGAAGGCGGGGAGCCGCGGGAGCGACACGAACAACGTATGGATGCAGCTCAAGAAGGCGGCGCTGCACCCGCAGCTCTTCCGGCGGCACTTTACGGACGAGAAGCTGGAGAAGATGGCGCAGATCCTGTTCACGACGGTGCCGCACCGGGACCTGGACCTCACGCAGCCCAAGTTCGAGCTCCTGCTGCAGGACCTCAAGGACCGGTCCGACTTTGACCTGCACCTCTACTGCCAGGACTTCTTGGGGCTGATCGGCAAGTACGACGTGCCCAGGGGGTCATGGGGCGAGAGCGGCAAGATAAAGAAGCTGCTGGAGCTGCTGGCGGAGTATAAGCGCAACGGGGACCGGGTACTCGTGTTCAGCAAGTTCACAAAGGTCATCAGCATCATCGCATACGTGCTCGACGACGAGGGGATCGACTACTGCACTTTGACGGGCAACAGCGCGGTGGGCGACCGGCAGGACGAAATCAACCGGTTCCAGGCGGACAAGAGCATCCCGGCCTTCCTATTGACGACGGGTGCGGGCGGCACGGGGATCAACCTGACGGCGGCGAACAAGGTCGTCATGTTCGACATGTCGTCGAACCCGCAGGACGACCGGCAGGCGGAGAACCGGGCGCACAGGCTGGGGCAGAAGAGGGACGTCGAGGTGGTGCATCTTATCTCTAGGGGCACGGTCGAGGAGCTGATTTACAAGACTTGTCAGAAGAAGATTGAGTTGGCGGAGAAGGTTACGAATGCGCCGGGCGGGGACTCGGAGGGGAAGCTGAAGGAGATGGTGAGGGAGATGTTGGAGGTGGGGGAGACGTTGGACGAGAAGGAGCGGGAGGAGTGAGGGGGGTGTTGTTTTGTTTGTGGGAAGGAAGGCGCGACTGCATGTTGGACTGGAAACCCTGTGATCGAGGTATTCAGAGGTATAGAGCATGATAGACTCTGCATAGCCTGGTATAGAAACGATGTCTTGTTCTAGTATGGTGTCGTGCTGGTATGCGAATGTACGTGGCATAGAAAGCTTCGTATGGTTGATTCACTAGAAGTCTGGTCCAAAGGGAAGCTGGCCCTTGATATTCCCGGTATTCTCAATATTCCGAATGAAGGCCTCGACGCAGTCGGGGGTCCCGTCTGAAGACCAGATGGCTTCCTTCGTCTTATCGGAGTTATCCCGACTGGGACCTTCTGCTTATCAGATAGCGCCGATCTGCGGTGGGGACAGCTGCCAATCTTGTGCCAAATTCGGGTACGTAAGATGGCGAAGGCGGCGTGTAAGTGGTCGGAGGGCGGGGGTGGGGTGTGCCCGGCTGGTGGGTTTTAGGTGCACACCCCGACTGAGAAGCTATGATGGGGGAGCGGTGGGGGGTCAAACCTACGATATCGGGCTTGTTGGGGGAGGCGTCTAATTTTGCCCATGGGGCGCCATACTAAAGTTCTATATCGCGGTGCCCTTACTAGATAGGTCCTTATCGTCGTCGGTCTCTGAAAGCTTACCACATCCCGAGGTTCCCCGGGCTCTGTCCCCCCACCGCCGCCCGTAGTCTGGGGAAAGGCAGACGCACGGAGTAAGAAGAGAAGGAACTAGCGATTTAGCCACGGATCCTTGAGAGGAGATAGGGTCCAACAGAGTATGGAGACACCCCCCGCCTATCTTGCGCCATCCACGTCCCCGCGTGCGAATTAGAGCCTGGCGTGGCGCCCACGCAAAACCACTACTTATATAACACAAGTCTCTTACCTCGTACCTCGTACCTCGCCCTACCTCGCCCTACCTCGCCCAGCTCCTCAACGCCGTACACATCGCTCGCCCGTGGTTTCTCAAGAGAGCAAGCAGCGCCCCGCGACCGCTCATTCCATCTCATCCCCCATCTGCTGCTCGAGCCGACGCCCACGAAACCCGACCAGCAGTAGGAACCACGCCCCCGTCGAAACGATTGCGAGACTATGGCCGCACCCGAAGTGTCACATGGCCGCGGCGGCGCGGGGAACATTAACCCCGACGACACCCAGTACGTGGACGGCGAGGTCGTCCGCGTGGGCGTCGAGGGGAGCCACGGGGATGGGGCGTTTAGTACCGGGAGGGGAGGTGAGGCGAGCCCCTTTGCTATATTCTCTGCCATGATGCCCCCCCCGCGCGCTCTTCATCGTGTACGGCGCATCTCCAGTGGAGGCAGCCCGGTCGACTTTTCCTTTCGCGATCCAGGAACCGTGGAGTCGTTGGGGTCCTTATCGGGAAAGAGGCTGGCTTGACGTCACCGCACCGCCTTATCTCGCATCCCAAGCAGCCAACCACACCGTTCGCCAAGACCCTCCCCACTACATCTCATCCCCAGCAACTTCAGAGAAAAAGAACTCGGCACTAACAACCCCAAGGCTCCGGAAACATAGGCGACCCAAAGACCTCGGCTCCCAAACGCGCCGACGCAGTCCTCGTTCCCGAGGCCGCCTCCGCCGTCCGCGCATCGGGCGAGCCGCAGGGTTTCCATACCGGCCGCGGCGGCGCGGGCAACGAGTACGTGTCCGACGCGGGGAGCAAGGAGGGGAGCAAGGAGGGCTCCGCGGGCGAGGATGCTGACGGCGCCGGGGACCAGGGGAAGGGAGATGCGCCGGTTGGTTTGGTGGATAAGTTGAAGGGGAAGCTTTTCGGGGGGCTCAGGAAGAAGTGAGGGGATGGCGTTGAGATGGTTCCCGTGGGCGTTCCCGACCCTCTGTTCCTGCTTTGGTTTCTTCTTCTTCTTCACTTCCTTTCTTACGTTTGCGACTATCTCCTATCGAATGATATCCTCTCCGCTTTATACCTCTTATAGCCTGTTTTCCACCTCTGCCTCTTCGCTTCTATGGGGAGGGCGAGAAGACAATAACATACCTGTCAGTTACTATTTCTCGCACATGTCACTGCCTAAAATCTGGCGTCCGGTAATGGCTGTCCGCCTTCAGGGGGCTCAGAGTTGGACAATGCGGGCTACAGACCAGAACGGGCGGTGAAATGGCAATATATACATGCGCAGATCCGAGTAGAGTACGTTCCCCCGCCATCTCGTGCATTTCAACACTTGCCCCCCTCTCCGCATAGCCTAAACCACCGTGACCAAGACCACCACGGGTCGCCAGACATTCCTGCCTCCCTGGACGAGCGACCTCCCGACTGTCCATCGTCTGACGACCTGATACACCCGCGCACCTACCCCTGTAGATCCTGCACAATGGCATTGTACGCCTGCTTGGGGTTATAGCCCCCATCAAACAGCAATGGGTTCGTGTTCGAGCGCCACGAGTCCTACAACACGCATCAGCCAGGCTTCCCACTAACACACTCCGGCGGCAACGATAACGAGGGGCAATGGTGAGTCGACTTACAGTATCGCGGACGCCCCAGACCGTCACGCCAACGCACGACTCGATCTCAAGACACCCCCGCACCACCGTGACGTAGTCGTTCGCCGGCGCCTGCTGGATGTCGAGCTCCGTCGTCGCCACCTCCTTGACGCCCGTGGCAGCGAGGACCTTGAGGGCCTGGACGTGTGCTGCGCCCTGGCCGGGCGTGAGGTGGCCCTGGGAGCCTATCTACTGTGTTAGCCCACGAACGAGACGAACCTGAGTCTCAGCGGGGAGACGGAGTTGGAGAGAGAGACGGGGAGAGGACACTCACCAATGCCGTCAATAGGCCACCCCTGCCCAAGCCACTTCTTCACATGGTCCGCCATGCCGCGCGTCGTCTTGGCGTAGTTCGGATCGTCGAGGTTGTAGTCGTTGATGTAGAGGATGGCGTCCGGGTCCGCCTTGCGGGCGGCCTCGAAGGCGATGCGGACAAAGTCCTCGCCGAGGACCTGTGAGAAGACGGACTGCCGGAGGGAGCCGTCCTCGTTGAACATTTCGTTGACGACGTCCTAGGTCGGTGTTAATCATTTGCACGTTGGCCCTTTCCCACGCCTTGCCGCAACAAGTTTTTAGAAAGAGAGGGCGGGGAGAGAAGGATGGCACCAGAACTCACCCAGGCCCGGATCTTTCCCTTCCATCGCCCCACGACAGCGGCAACGTGGTCCTCAATAACCTTGGTCAACTGCGCCTTATCCCTCACATTATTAACCCACCCCGCCAACTGCGAGTGCCAAACAAGCGTATGCCCCCTCAGCGTCATATTATTCGCAACCGCATAGTCAACCAGGTAGTCCGCGGGCTGCCAGTTGTATGAGCCCTGCTGGGGGTTGATCTGGTCCCACTTCATGCTGTTCTCGGGCGTCAGCTGTCCGAAGGCCGCCTTGATGACGTTGGAGTTCTGCGTGTTGGAGAGGAGGTTTTGGTCGGAGCAGGTGCCGAAGTAGAGCTTGCCCTTTTCCTTCATGAGGCGGTCGGCGCTGGCGATGGCTTGGCGGGGCTCGAGCTCCAGGAAGGGCATGGCGAGGGCGCCGGCGGCGAGGAGGATGGTGGGGAGCTTCATCCTGGGGATGTGGGCTGGGTAAGAAGTAGGTATGGCGACGGTTCTCGGTAGAGAAGGGGAGGATGCGGTGTCGTGAGTAGTAGATCCACGCGGGCAGCACAGAATGTAGGCTTATCCTTTGCATGGGGAGAACCGTCCTCTTATATCAGATAAATCTCCGGACAGGCAATGTTCATTAAAGTCCAGTTCCGCACTTACATCGAGCTTCATGTCCACACGGCGAGGACAGCCGGCAATGAGAACCCGAGCGCTCATGCCAAGGTCAGAAGGCGTGATGAACCGATATTGAGGTGCAAGGGGGCAGAGCCCCCAATATTGGTAAGTCCGCTGCTTTAAATGGAGGCAAGAGTGTCTTCTCCCGCTCCATCCGTGGACTGCGGCCAGAGCGTCGCGACGTTCTACGGCTACGTGCCGCTCTTGCTATATTAGCCAGAGGTGATAACCTCTGAGACTGGCGCGCATCGGACGGGTGTCGGGTATTACTATACACCTTGCGCGGGGGCAGGCTCGTAGGAGAGATATATATATGGCGCGGGTTAGAAGACTAATAGGCTGAACTAGAACCCGAGGTTTAGTTGTATGACCGGGTTCTGGGTCAAGATGCTATTGATGGAGAAAACATATGAATACTAGGAATAATTGAGGCTGCTGTAAGTGCGCTGGAGATTATCCGATTGGTTGTAATATCCAATCCGGAAGAAGCTCCAAGACGGCTCCGATAATGCGCTCAGAACCCCGGGCGGGTGCTCCGGGGCTTTTGACTCCTCTTCTACTTCCACGGCACCTCGACGATCTCCGCCATCCCATCCGGAAGGAGTGGATTCGTCACCCTCGATCGTGCGCTTCTAGAGTGCCGCAGTGGCTGTTCCGGCTGAGAAGGGCGGGATGATCTTGTCCCTTCCAGATGATAGGGTTATACCCCTGTGATCCCAAATCATTCAGAGATTACCGACAAGGATGGGACGAGAACTGCCGTCCCCGGAAAGCGGGGATATGCCGGGTTGGACCCGCTGGCGCCGGCCGGTTACCACCATGGCATTTTCACAACTGTAAAATGACCTCGCCAGACGTCTAAAAGCCTGTCTCATGCAGCTTCAAAAGATATTCAAGACGAGAATGCCGTTTTCGCAGGGCGCCTCTACTCGCATCGAGCAAGATCGTGAACATCGGCCGGGAGCGGTTTTGGTGCGAGTGACCCCAGTGTGAGACGATCCTCAGCGGGGCTGGTCACCTGGGCGGCGCGGTCCACCACCTGACACACGTGCCCACGCCGCTGGAAGTCCGCGGGTGGGTAATCCCCGGAGCTTAGACTCGCCTCCACACAAGCTCCCCGGAGCTCCGTCCATAACCGCCCGCCCCTCGAACCATCCATCATCCCAGGTCTCCCGGTGCCAGATGTCGATAAACATCATCATCAACACCCCACGATGACAGAAGAGACGCTCTCCGACCGGGACGTCGTCGCCGACCGGGCGCCCCGGTACGCCGGGGAGGATACGCGCCCGACTAGCCTTAAGGAGCTCGGCGGCTGGTACATGTACTCGTTCGCGGCGGAGACCTATGTCATATGCGGTGCGTTATCCCGGGTTTCCTGCGCAGCCATGACGGGGCGTGGTCCAAACGGCTCGTCGCACTGCTAACGCGTACTTCTTTTACTATAGGAATCTGTATGTCCTCCGCGCCGCCCAGAACCCACTTCACTCCCGCGCCCCACAGCTCTATTCCGACCTCCGTTCCATCGCCCGTCATCTAAACTCCCGACTCCGATATCACGACATCTCGCGAACTAAGCTAACTGGACACAGCCTCATTCATCCCGATCTTGCTCGAAAGTCTCGCCCGAGAAAATGGCTATCTCTTATCCGACCCGACACGGCCCTGCCCGAGCTCCACCATGCCTGGGGGAGAAAGCCAGAGTTCCCAGTGCATCGTAGACGTGCTCGGCATGCAGGTCAACACGGCGAGCTTCGCCATGTACACATTCTCCGTTAGCGTGCTGTTGCAGGCACTGCTCGTCGTCAGCATAAGCTGCGCCGCGGACCACGGCAATTACCGGAAGAAGCTCCTCCTGGCCTTCGCCTGGACGGGCAGCATCGCCGTCATGGGTTACATATTCATAACCAAGTCCAATTATCTCATCGGCGGTATCCTGGCCATCATCTCAAACACGTCGTTTGGAGCATCGTTTGTCCTCCTCAACTCGTTCCTCCCGCTCTTGGTCAGGTGGCATCCGGAGCTCCTCGCTCGCGTCGCGGACAGCGCCGGGTTTAGCGCGTCGGACTCGGAACATCGCGAGGAGAGTGACACGGCGGTCGAGGCAGATGACGAGCCGGACCCGCCAAGCGAGGAGACTAACTTACTGGGCGGCCATCATCACACGCGCCATCCGCGCCGACGGCGCCACTCGGAGCATGAGCTCACCTCGATGGAGCTCCAGTTATCCTCCCAGATATCAGCAAAGGGCATCGGTATCGGGTACAGCGCTGGGCTGTTTGTGCAATGCATCGGGATCATCATCCTTCTATTCATGGGCGGCACTACCTTTGCCCAGAGGATCGTCCTGTTCATTATTGGTGTCTGGTGGACCCTCTTCACCATCCCGGCGGCCATGTGGTTGCGGCCGAGACCCGGCCCACCCCTGCCCGACCGCCTCGTGAACGGCCGCGGGGGTGCCAGGGCGTGGCTGTCGCACTTGAAGTACTCGTGGACGTCTCTCTTCAGGACGGTCCAGCTGGCGCGTCGGTTGGTGGACATCGTCCTGTTCTTGGCGAGCTGGTTCTTGTTGTCCGACGCCATCGCGACCACCTCGTCGACGGCTATATTGTTCGCCAAGGTCCAGCTCAAGATGGAGACCTGGGCGCTCGGTATGATCAACGTCATCTCCACGCTGGCAGGCGTTCTGGGCGCCTTCAGCTGGGCCTACATTTCCCGCAAGTTCAACATGCGGCCGGGTCAGATCATCCTCATCTGCCTCGTGCTCTTTGAGCTGATCCCCATCTACGGGCTGCTCGGGTACCTTCCGTTTGTTAAGCACTGGGGCTTCTTCGGGCTCCAGCAGCCCTGGGAGATGTACCCCCTCGCGGCGGTGTACGGCCTGGTTCTGGGCGGCCTGAGCAGCTACTGCCGGTCCCTGTACGGCGAGCTCATCCCACCCGGCTCCGAGGCGGCCTTCTACGCCCTCTACGCGATTACCGACAAGGGGTCGAGCTTCTTTGGCCCCGCCATTGTCGCGGCAATCATCGGCAAGTCTGGGGACATTCGTCCTGCGTTTTGGTTCCTCGCTGCCCTTGTCGGACTGCCCGCACCGCTGCTATGGCTCATCAACATTGACCGCGGCAAGCGCGAGGGCGCCAAGCTCGCCGAGGCCATTGAGGGGTTCAAGGCGAATGGGGTACATGACGTAGGTAATGGCGATGTGGGGGATGGGTGAGGGGCACAGAGCCCATTGTGGCTGCTCCGGGTGGATCCGGGGTTAGTTTAGCATGATGAGGGTGTCCGGCGTTGGTTACACTGTGGTTTTTTTTTAGCGATGTTTTTGTATAGCTCTAGGAGTCGAGTGTCAGCGCTGAGTAGAGTGACCTTTTGGAACGCGGTGAACTTTGATCGGAACCTCATAAGTCACGTGATCGACAGTTGCCGGGGGCCGTTCGTCGCTGCAGGCCTGCCCAGGCATTGTTATTGGTAACTTTTCCGGATTCGGCATGGCGGGGTTCTCAATCCAGTAATGTTCCTTTCCCCAATCCTCCCACGCGCGGCAGCAACGGCCCAGGCAATCTCTTTTTCCTCCAGCCGGTCGCCAACTCGAAATTCCCTCTCCGTCGGCCCAGGACCCGCCACACTGTTCACTTCATCCCCATCCCCGGCATCACTGACCGGCCGAGACCCCGTCGCGCACAGTCGATGGACTTGCCGTCGACATTCTCCTCGCTTGCGCCTGCCCTCAAATAGCTCTGATTCCCGAATCGCGCCGCCTGTTCCGCAGCCGAGACCCTTCCCCTCTCTCGTCTCTTGCCCCTCTGATCCTGTCTTACTTCCTGCCAAGTGGCGCGCCGCCGCATGCCAAACCCGCTGAGCCCACTTGATTACGAGATCCTGCCACGACTCCCCGACGTGTGTATTTTTCAGAGCGGGCCCATAATTTTCCCTTTGCAACCGGGCGACCCAAGACCGACCCGACCGCCTTGCAACGCGCTCCTTCCGACGGCGACCGAGTTTCCTGTCCGCACCGGCGCGCGGGAAGCGAGAGAGAAGACAAATCCCTCCCCATCCAACGCGCACCTCGCCTCGGGATATCCCCGCTATCTCGAGGTGGAAGCGATCAGCTCGAGTCCTCTCCGGGAGACGGACACGCCAAGAATAACAACAATCCGTTGTTCGCTTTACCCGGCGGATAACCGCATCGCCGACGAACAATGCCGCCCTCGGCCAGGAAGCGACCGCGGCGCGAGGTCGAGGAGAACCGCGCGGATTGTCCCTTTACCGTGACGATTGAGACCGACTTCAGCAAGAAGGCCCCCAAGCGGCGCAAGAGCGCGAGGGACCTCGCGGAGCCGCCGCGGAAGGTCTACCACCAACTGTCCCCCTTCTCGCCCGTCGGCAGCTTCAGGACGCACGAGACGCTCGACCTCGACTATGCGGTCGAGCCCAGCGCGAAATGGCAGGAGATGACGCGGTACAACAGCTTCGTCCGTAAGTGGTCTCCGTTTGTCGCGTCTCCATCCCCTATCGGCACGGCGCCGGATTGCATCTCCCC
Organism: Scopulariopsis brevicaulis; assembly: GCA_017657125.1. Lineage (NCBI taxonomy): Eukaryota > Fungi > Ascomycota > Sordariomycetes > Microascales > Microascaceae > Scopulariopsis > Scopulariopsis brevicaulis. The sequence continues at coordinate 14,102 of JAGFNX010000469.1, forward strand.
GTCATCTCTACAATGCTAACACTGACCCCTTCCGCCAGTCAACGGTTCCAAGTACTTCAGCGAAGGCTTCATCTATGTGGCCAACGACGCCAGCATTGAGCGCCAGCAAGATCCCGACACAAAGAGCGGTCCTAGGCGGAGAACCGAGGACGAGTGGGTTGCGCGCATCCTGGAAATCCGCGCCAGCGACGAACATCACGTCTACGCCAGGGTTTATTGGATGTACTGGCCGGAGGATCTGCCGTCGGGGACAACTGATGAGAAGAAGTGGGTGCAGGGCCGCCAGCCGTATCACGGCACGCACGAATTGATCGCGTCAAACCATAGTATGTTATAGCGCATCCTTGTCGTCATGCGACCCTTGAGCTAACGTTGGTTTTCTCTGCAGTGGATATCATTAATGTTGTTAGCGTAACCGCAATGGCGCATGTCAATCACTGGGTGGAGGAGAACGACGAGGAGATCCAGAACGCTCTCTATTGGAGGCAGGCCATCGACGCTCGGAATCTGGAGCTTTCTGTAAGTTGCCGTCTTCCGGGGTGCCACTGGCGCCTGCTCCCGTTCTGAAGGTTCGCTGGGCTAACTGGACCCCACACACAGAGCGTCGAAGCTACCTGCAGGTGTGGACAGCCAGAGCATCCCGACAAGACCCTGGTTGGGTGCTCGAACGAATCATGCGGCAAATGGATACACGACGACTGCTTGATCCACGACGCGCTGATGCGCACGTACGAGCGGCTCGGCGAGGACAAGCCTCACAATCCGACGGGCGAGGCGGCGCTGAAGAAGGACGAGGCCGACGGCGACTCGAAGAAGCCCCCCCTGAGCCCTACGGATACCGGCCTCGACGAGACGCGGCAGACGATCGACGTCAAGGCGGACGAGTCGCAGGACAAGACCAAGGCTAGCATCACGGCTGCCGACGGCGAGAAGACGGAGGCCACGGCCGTCGTAGCGGCCAGCACCGAGGAGCCGGCGGAGACGGAGACGCCCGGGCGGAAGAAGCGCTCCAAGGTGGCGGACGCGGCGGCGGCGAAGGAGAAGGCGGCGAAGCCGTACCTCGGCCTCTTCTCGGCGTCGCTCAAGATGGACTTCAGCCCGCCGCTAATTGAGATCGTGGACCTCCGCGAGGGCATCAGCGCGGGCGAGAAGTCGTGGACGGAGCCCCTCCGGTGCATCATCTGCGAATCGCTCATCAACTAGACGTTACGGGCATACACCCCCCGCCGACTTACACCCAAACGGGCGTGTCGGGCCTCCGACTGCCGCCGCGGAGGCCCGGGGCGTCCCCGCTACTCGTTACCCCACCGCCGCTTTCCGACTTCTTTTTTCCGTTCCGGTTTCCTTATCTTGTCTTTCCGTTGTCGAGCTATGTGGGGTGGTGGGTAGGCGAAATTATGGTCCTTGCGTGCACTCTGGCTTCATATTTACGAAGGGCGTTGCAGGTTTCTCGTTTCTTTTTTGTCGTTGTCTTTATCTCCTTTGTGGTCGGCGTCCCCGCTTAGGGGGTCGCTTTAGGGTTACAGTCGCGGTCCAGAGGTCTGTCTCGGGCTCCTTGACCTTTTTTTTTTCTCTCTGACGGGAGTAGTGGGTAGTGACGGGGGAGTGGGAAGGCGGCAAAAGGAGGGTAGGAGGTGACTCCTTTGGACGGAGGCCTGGGCCTGTCGGGAGGGGAGAGCTGCGGGGGTTCATCTCTAGTTCTGCGCCCTTGTCTCCGCGTCCGGAAGGAGGAGAGGGGAGAAGACATCTAATATCGTTTCCTTGCAACGGGTTTCTATGCTTGGTTCCTGCTCGGCCAGGGACTACGGAGGCCCGATCTGTGCCCTCTTCCCTCATCCATTGAGCTTTCGGTGGGCTCGGGTGAAGGAGGAGAAGGGGGCGGAGATGCAAGGTGGAGACGAGGATGGGGATGGAGAATGGGGATCTCGTGGCTTGAGGATCAGGCTTAGGTTTCTGTTGTTTATAGTATAGTATAGTTCAATGAAGTCTATGAGAGGACGCGGTTTGTGTTCAATATGTGAACCGCTGGACGTTTAGGCATCGCGTTGTAGTATGGCAGCTGGCAGTTGTCTCGAATCTTGATTTTATTGAAAGAAAGAAACCGTTCTAGAGGATAAGGAACACGGCCGAAGCTAGAGCTCGAGGTAGACGCAATTGACTTTTTTGACCCCCATGTGGTTTCCATCTAGCATCAGGTGGCGTAGCTCCAAGCTCCAAGCTTGAAGCTGCAACAGGAGAGCTCCGACGCGGGCCGCCAGCTCGGCGGGCGGGGCAGCTGTGACCGGGCGCTCAGCCATCCCACGCCTGCCCCGCACCTCCACCCGAGGCGGGGACCTGAACACTCTCCTGGACGGCCACCGCTCTACGCGTAACCTCCCGCAACCTCCGTCAGGCCCCAACGAACGACGACAACATCGCAGAACCACACTTTTTTGAGAGCGAGCAGAAGGACGATTCGACACAATGGCTTCGCAGGACCCCTTTGATTCGGCGCTGTAAGGTCTCGCCCCTCGTGCCCACCACTCCCCTCCCAACCTAACCCGCCCCCTTTCCACCCGCGATCACCTTCAGGACCCAAGCTAACCAACCGCCCCCAGCGACCTCCTTCGGCGCCTAAACCCAAAGCACACCACAACCCACCTAAACTCCCTCATCGCCCTCGCCCCGGACCTAACCGAGGACCTCCTCTCCTCCGTCGACCAGCCCCTCGCCGTCCGCCCCTGCCGCCAGACGAACCGCGACTACCTCCTCTGCGACTACAACCGCGACGGCGACTCGTACCGCTCGCCGTGGTCCAACCAGTTCGACCCGCCGCTGGACGAGAGCGGCGTGGGCGGGGTGGGGGCGGAGGGGAACGAGGGGGCGGGGGAGGGGGCGGTGCCCAGCGAGAGGGTGAGGGCCATGGAGGTGAGGGCAAACGAGGCGTTTGATGTTTACAGGGAGTTGTATTATGAGGGCGGGGTTAGCAGTGTTTACTTTTGGAACTTGGATGACGGGTTTGCGGGGGTTGTGCTGCTGAAGAAGGGTGAGTCCTCGCCCGTCCCTAACTGCACTCTTTCCCCGAACAAGCGTGGGCTTCGAAAAGGCCCCAACACCAACTCATGATGCCGTCCCCTTTCCCGAATTACACAGAGAGTGGACCCGTCTAACCTGCTTCCACCCCAGCCTCCCCCGACGGCGGCGCCACCCACGGCATCTGGGACTCCATCCACGTCTTCGAAGCCATCGAGCGCGGCCGCACAACCCACTACAAGCTCACCTCGACCGTGATCCTCACCCTCTCCGACTCGACCGCGGGTCCCGAGGCCGTCGACCTCAGCGGCAACATGACGCGCCAGATCGAGCAGGAGCTCCCCGTCGAGACGGACGACTCGCACGTCGCAAACGTGGGCCGCCTCGTCGAGGACATGGAGCTCAAGATGCGGAACCTGCTGCAGGAGGTCTACTTTGGCAAGGCGAAGGATGTGGTGGGGGACTTGAGGAGTCTGGGGAGCCTAAGTGAGGGGGCGAGGGACCGGGAGGCGCACCGGGAGGCGCTGGGGGGCATTATGAAGTAGGGGGGTTTGTCCGTGAGGATGAGTTTCCGTGGTTGTTGAGCGGTATTTGATGTTGGAGGGCCTGGGTGCTTGGGGTCATGGAAGAAGATAAGAGGAGGCGAGCCTAGCACGAGCTAGTTGATGCGTATAACGATGGTCCGATCCAAGCTGTCTTCTGTTCCTACCTTGCCCTCCCGAACCCCTGCCGCCTCGTATCCTTACGACGTATTTTAGAGAACGGCTAGCACGCCCATATCCGGCTCCCCGAATGTGGAATGTGTTAATGTGGGCGTGTGGAGGCGTCTCGTGGCCATTGTCCCAAGCTTGCCTGCGTCTTACGCGTCGTAGGGAGGTGGATGTAGGTGATCTCATCCGTCTGAGTCGAGGTGTGTGCGAGACACTAAACTATGTGCTTCGTGAGGGCAGCTTCCTTAGCACCATCCGTAGTGGAAAGCCCCCCGCTGATCCTCTTGTATCATCACCCATGGGGCATGAGGGTGCCTTGACTCAACGCTTACTTGAGAGTTAGTCAGGCTAGGCAATGAACCATGCTCTGCCTAGACTTGATGCAGACAATGCGTAGGTGAAGAAGGCCGTTGGTCTTATGCGAGTGCTTGCAAGGACACTCTCTCCGCACTCTCCCCACCTTCTCCCCCGCCCTTCTACACCCACGACTACTACCCTACCCTCCACGTGGAACTCCCCAACCCATGCAAAGATGCACTTCACGACAAAAGAGGCAGCCCCAAGCGATGCGCCCAGGATCCCCCCGACCACTTCCACACGATGTAATCCCCATGACTGATGACAGGTGCCGCGAGATCGCCAACAGCCCTTCCCCACCCGGAGACCAATGCGTTTCCCAGCTGACTGGTCCTTGCACGGCGCATCGACAAGGGCGACCGCCGATCCGCGAGCCGGATATGGGGTCAAGCCGGGGATGGAAGGCCGGATCGGGATGGGCGTGGCTTGTGTCCTGCCTTGTCTGGACGAGGTCCTCTAGAGTCGGAGATTATCTCCGCGGAAACCCCAGCTAATGCTTCGGCTGTTGCGTTTCGCCGATGGGTTCCGAAATCCAGCTGTGTGCTGTCGGCGATAAGTTGGATCGGGAGTTCCCGGCGCGTCGACTCCGGACGGAGGCGGTAAGGGGCGGGAGGTCGGCGTGTACGACGCATGCGCCTGGACGGATCGGAGCGCTTCCCCCAGCGAGCAGCTATCCTGGTGTAGGCCGTTGGACAGTTCGGGATGGGCCTCCGTCGAGGCGGCCGCAATGAGTGCGGCTTCCCGGTAGGCGGAAAGGGGTCATCGTCCTCTGCGAGACGTCTTCAAACTAAACACACACGAGGTAGAAGACGAGCATGGGCTGCCCAGATCCGAGTGAGCAAGGCCAATGCAGGTTCATACCTCGTACAAGCATACCCGCAGCACTCGCAGACCCACGAGGCGATGTGAAGAGCACCCGCATGAAAGAAAGCCAAGCCGCGATATGCGCCGGCCCAGCATTGGCCACGCCCATCCAAATCAAGCGCCCCGCAGCCGTCCTACGGCTGAGTGGCACCCGGCGACCCGATGCCGGCGGGGGGTACATGATCGGGAGGCGCCTCTCACGTCCTGGATCGGGACCATGGCGCGCATCATCATACATATCGAACCCCTGCATATAATACCCTCTTTTCTTCTTCTTTTTTCTCTCCGGGCTGCATGATCCGCACGTCATACCGTGCTCCCGTGCAGGCCGGCCCGGCGGGTGGGAAAGGGAAGAGGCGGGGATCAACCACTTATCGGTACTAGTATGGAGTTACCTCGTACTTGTAGGTCCCCCGCTGCGAGATTCTGCCGCGCTCCTTTCATTAAACCCCGACTGGCATTACGTTTGTCCGTCCGAAGGGCCCCGCAGCTTCGCATGGAGATGAGGGGCAGCGGCTGGCGACACCTCGGCGCGGCGGTCAGGGCCAAGAGGCAGGACGCTGGGGCAGATATGACCGGTGAGCCTCAAGCTTGCGTCGAGAAGACCAGACCCTCGGGAAGACTCCGGAGGTCACAGCACCAAGAGACCGCACAAGGGCGAGCTCCTCAAACGTGTCTCCAAGACCCCATGCCGCCCTCGGAGCTTGGTGCGACGCGCCTTCCCGCCCCACCCGACGAATCCCCACCTGCGTGGGAAATTCCCACTTGCAGCTCGAGCTGGCTCCGCGAAACATGGGACGTCCCTGAGGTCCCTGAACGGGTTTGGCCCCGGCTTGGAACTAAGGCGCCCCTCCCGCCGGCGGATGGGCGGAGATATTACTCGTTGCATCGCTTCCCTCACGGGAAGACCCCGGAACCGCTAGAACGAACCCACGGCCGATCTGCGGCGGTCCACCCTTCCCTTCCCGAACAGGTCCCTGGCATCTCCTTCCCGGGCGGCCTCCCAATCTTTCGTTCGGTAATCTGTTTTTGTCAGATTTCGAGGCAAGGTCGGCTCCGGAGAATGCGCTTGCGTCCCTTGGCGGGTGGAGCGTGCTGGTATGCTCCGGGGTTGGCCAACGGAATCCGAGCTTACTCGAGGTTACTCGGTAACAGCTGGGGCTGTGATTTGAGGACGAGACGTGGAACCAGACCCCATCGCGCCTTCTTCCCACCGAGCCGGGAACGCAAGGCAGGACCGTGGGGAGGGGCGGGAAGCACCCGTCGGTGGCATTGCCCGGTCGCGACTGCCTTGGTGGGGTTTCCGCGCACTATCGATTCCCACTTCGCTCGGGTAACAAGATCCAGCCAACAATGGCAGGTGCGAAGACGAGCACAAAGGCAACAACAAAGACAGGCGTGTGTCCGGCTAAAACCTTATCTTGGCCACTTGCACTTTCCTTGTGACTCTGCAGTTCGTTCCTTGGCCGAGCCCCGTTGCTGCTTCCTCCCGCCATGGAGGATGGGGCCGGCGCGAGACGGGCCCGAGGCCAAGTGATGATGAGCGGGGCCCGACCAAGAACTCGTTGCGATGCCCAGATTCCAAGTACGTGACCCATAATAACTGCGAAATAATGCGAAGCAATGGCCGCACGCCATATTTAGAATAACATTCTCGGGAGTCAGAACACTGCGCATTGAACCCGAAATCTCCAAGCTCAACGAAATGCTACCTGTAACCCCGCTCTGTCTGTAGCTGGGGAAGGCGCGGCCGGGTCGGGGAAGAGCTCTCCTTCCCCTATAATACTTGTACCAATCTTCTGCTGGAGACCTCGCATGACGCAGTGGACGTGCGCCGCAGCTTCTTGCAAATCATGCCTTCCCGCACGGGCACACGCACCCCCTGCAAGTGTGCCCCTGCCCCTGACCCAGGCCGTCCAGGAACCCACCCTCACCCCCATGAAGACGCACCAGCCGCTGCACGGGGCCGAGAAGCTGCGGAATGGCAACCCTGGATATTAACGGGCTAGTACCCACGTACTTACGGAGTACCTCATTTGATCCTGCATAATCATACATAGAGATTGGATTACCCCTCTGGCCCGCCATCGCCCCGGCGAGCAACTCTTCTCCCTTGAGCCTTCCTGGCCCGTTCAGCTGCCTCGCCCTTGCCTTTGTGCGTTCCTGCTCCCGAGCTGAAGACAAAGCCCCCGGGCTCCCTTGCTGCCTGCCGAATAATCGCGCGAGCCCCGAATTTTGCCATCATCTGCAAGGCACACCTTCGCCATTCCTGAGCCCGAAGCCATCGCCCAAGGGAAGCTGCTCCTGGGATCGCCTCTCTACTAGCTCCCCGCCTCGGTCGCTGCTCAAATCCGCGCAACGGTCGCCGACAGGATCTCTGCTCGATTAGCTTCACCTCCCACAACTGGCTCACCTGTGGCGTGTCGCACGACCTCTTTCTCTCGAGCGAGCCCTACCCGAGCAACAGTCTCCGCGGAGATCGGCAACCCCGCACCGCTCGCTGCACCCGAGACTGCATCGCTCGAACTCCAACGGCCCACCATGGCGGAAAAACCGTCTGTCTTGATCATCGGCGGGCTGGGGTATATCGGACGCTTCCTGGCCCTCCATATCCACGAGAACAACCTCGCCTCCGAGGTCCGAATTGTCGACAAGGTCCTGCCGCAGCTTGCCTGGTTACCCCCGGAGTTCAACGATGCTTGCTCGTCGGACAAGTTCGTCCAGGCCGATGCCAGCAGGGAACGTACGTATCTTACATACCCGATCGCATCATATTCCCGCGTGCGACCTGTATCTTCGCCGGACCGGCAGCTCGGTTCCTGGTGATTATACGCCGTTTCCACCTGACTAACAATGCACGATTACTAGAGGCCCTAGAGCGAGTATTCGGCCGTGCCGACGGAAAGACGTGGGACTATGTCTTCAACTGCGGTGGAGAGACGAGGTACTCGCAGGAGGATGAGGTCTACAGGATACGGTCCCTCGGCCTCTCCGTCACCCTGGGCAAGGAGGCAGCGAAACGGAAAGTCAAGGCCTTCATCGAGCTCAGTACTGGGATGGTCTACAAGTCGGACTCGGCGCCGAGCAAGGAGCAGGACAAGATCAAGCCGTGGAGTAAGATTGCCGTGTTCAAGCACAAGGCCGAGGAGGAGCTGGCCAAGATAGAAGGGTGGGTTATTAATGCCTCCCCAGGGCCACCCCGTGTCCGGCCGAGAGACGCTAACGCTAATCCTTTCGTAGGCTGAACCTGGTCATCATGCGCCTAGCTCACGTTTATGGACCTTATGCCTCGCAATGGGTCGCCACGGGCCTCTGCATTGCGCGGGTGTACAAGTACCTGGAGTCTGAGATGAAGTGGCTCTGGACCAAGGACCTCCGCACTAACACTGTCCACATCGACGACCTCACTCGGGCCCTGTGGGCGGCGGCGGAGTGGTATGATGCGGGCAAGGCCAACTGGGACGACGCGACGATGGGCCCCGTCCCCACCTTCAACGTCGTCGACCACGGCGTGACCACGCAGGGAACAATGGCGGACCTGGTCGCCGACATCTTCAGCATCGAGACTGGCTTCCAGGGTCAGCTCGTCAGCACGTTCGCTCGCCTCAACATGGAGAGCGTCGTGGACGACGTCAACGACGAGGTGCTGAGCCCCTGGGGCACCATGCTGGAGGAGGCCGGCATTACCCGCCCCGGCCCGCTGACTCCGTTCATGGAGAAGGAACTGCTCAAGGACACGGACTTGAGCATGGACGGAGGCCGGTTTGAGGAGGTCGTGGGCTTCAAGTACGAGAAGCCCGCATTGACCAAGGAGCTCCTCGAGGAGGTGATTGAGAGCTACAAGAGGATGAACTGGTGGCCATGAGCGAACCACCGGCATTTCTTTTTTCTTCCCTCGCGTCGTCGTGGATCGTGCTTCACTCGGATTCTACAACCTTTTATAGTGGGGTTTTGGACAGCATTGGCAGGAGAGCGAGTTCCGGGGCATGTTTCCTGCATGTATTATTATGATATCCGCGTTTTTGGGTAGGGGAAGGGGATCCCGGGGGAGTTGGCCGGCTGAAGCTGGGCGCTTATGAGAAGCTGTGTGGGAGGCTGTGGGCAGAGGGCCGTTTATCGGCACCGCGGGAGTTCTTTGTATACGAATTTCAGTAATTAAAGGTGGCTATTGTGATTTTGTCGTTTAAAGACTCGAGACTCCCGGGACTACTTGTACTTATTTCGCCCGTGCGTACGGTTCGTGGAATGTGGATTCGGGCGACCGGAAGCGCAACAGCACCGGATGGTACCCTAGATCAACGAAGAGAGCAGCCCAGCTCTGGACACAAGACCATGTAAGATTTCATGCTTTTTTTGATCTATTGAACTTGTTTACTGGTACTTGGGTAGACTACACGATGCAGATATAAAAGTCCAATTTCCCTACAAATGAAAACAGAGAAACAGAAGGCCCCGTGGCACCTTTCGCGTCATTCTATCATCCACAAACCCCTCTCCCTCCGTTTTATGAACGGTGCGCCTGCCAACTAGAAAATATTGTAACAATATACTTTGCTTTCATCCCCGTATCTCAAGATTGGTTCCTTGTCCTCGCGGCCGTGTGTACGGTCCGTGAGGGTGAAAGGTCCGGGGGAGCAAACACACAAAGGCCGGGAAAACCCGAAGCCTAAGCGACCGAGAGGTCCTTCTTGATCTTGGCGATGGCAAGACCGGGGTTCAGGCCCTTGGGGCAGGCCCGCGTGCAGTTGAGGATGGTGTGGCAGCGGTAGAGGGCCATGTTGTCGTTGAGGGCGGCGCGGCGCTCGGCGGTGCGCTCGTCGCGCGAGTCGGCGAGCCAGCGGTAGGACTGGAGGAGGATGGCGGGGCCGAGGTACTCCTCGGCGTTCCACCAGTACGAGGGGCAAGAGGTGGAGCAGCAGGCGCAGAGGACGCACTCGTCGAGGCCGTCGAGCTTGTGGCGCTCCTCGATCGACTGGCGGTATTCCTTGCCCTGGAAGGGGTTAGCTTATGACCGGAGAAGCTTTGGGGGGGAGGGGAGCTGTGTGGTGGGATACGTACGTCAGGCGAGGGAGTGTCGCGTAATAGGGTGGGCCGGATGGACTTGAGCTGGGCGTAGAAGTGCGTGAGGTCGGGGACGAGATCCCTGACGACGTAGGTGTGAGGTAGGGGATAGATCTTGACGGGCTTCCCATCGTCAGGAATGCGGCCTGTTCAGGTTCCTCATGTTAGCCAATGCGTCTAGGAGACGGACCTCGGGAATGTCGGGAGGGCGGGTTTCACATACAGAGACACGCCAGGTGGTTCTGCCCGTTAATGTTCATAGCGCAGCTCCCGCAGATACCCTCGCGGCAACTCCTCCGGAACACGAGCGAAGGGTCGTGCTCGTCCTTGATCTTGAACAGCGCGTCGAGCACCATCTCGCCCGCCTCGTTCAGGTCCAGCTCGTAGTCCTGCAGCCGCGCCTTCTCCGTCGCGTTGTTCGGGTCCCAGCGGTACACCTGGAACGTCTTCATCCGCTTCGGCTTCTCCGCGGGGGGGTCGCTGACCGTCGCCATGCCGCGCCGCGCGACGAGGCCCGCCGCGGGGCGGAACGGCGCGGCGAGCGAGGCGCCGAGGATGCGGGTTGTGGTAGAGCGGAGAGCCGCCATTGTGGCGAGGGTCGCGGTTTGTTTCGGAGACAAAGGGAAGGGGCGAAAGAATCGCTGCAAGCTGGTGTATATGGGTATGAGAAGTGTGCGCCGGGGGTGGGTTTGGCGGGTTTAGGAGGGTGGTTTGGGAGACTTCGGGTTGCTGGACGGACACGGGAATTTTCGAGGTTGACGTTTTGTCGGTGCTTCCATGATCGCTTGTGACGGGTTTATCCTCCACCTCGGCTATAAGACGACGAGCGGCGGCCAATCAGATTTCGCTTATTGTCAATGACGGGGTGCCACGCGCTTAGTCATTTCCGACCCCGAAACCGCCTCGCACGAGTCGTTCGCCGCTGCACCACCGAGTCTACAGAGTCCGGGAGGGAGAGTCTCGGAATAACTATGTTGTCCATGATCAATTGATGGCATATAAGAAAGTGAATGTGTCCTTACTCTCGCGATGGGCGAGTGCGGGTGTCCGGAGTACCGAGGCTCGCTCCGTATACTGAGCCGTCACGAACTTTGTGGGGCTTCCCCAACTCCCGCGGTCGCCCGTGAAGTTCCGACGCGCGGGAGAGAGCTCTCGGCAACGACTTACGGCCGTTGCTCGCCACAAAGGTACAACTGCCAACAACTGTGGGATAGATCGCAGGTCATCTGCCAGCATCAACCAATCAGAGGTCTCGATCGTTTCATGCACGGAAAGTTTCCAGGCCTTGGTTGTTGTGTCGCTTTATGCATGGCACCTGCTTGCGACGGCATCACGATTGATTTCTCGGCGGTTACTCGGCATGTTCTAGACGCGAAGCTCTAGAATACTCGCAATTCCATCTTGTTTCTTTTTCCCCTGTGACGCCGCGGACTCACCGGGTCTGTCTTCTCTCGCGCCGCTGCGTCTCTGTGCGGCGACTCTTCTGAAGAGTTACTCCTCCCTTTCTTGCGCGTCTCCGCCGGAAATTTCGATAGAACCCGCGAGCGTCTGGCGATGGCCACGCTTGCTCCCAAGGTCGCGAGGGCGTCGTACCGTCAGCGCGCACAAGGTACTTCACGCCCACCCATCCCACACATGCCCTCCCTCCTAACTTCCCAAAGGCCACCTGTCTTCCCACGTCCGCCCGACACTCCCGACCCAGATCCCGACCCCGCGGGCCCCTTACGTCACGGTCGCGACGGGCAAGAGCGGAGGCGGCTCCGACCCCGTGATGCCGCCGCGGCCCCGATACTCGTACAACGTCGCCACGTCCTTCATCGGTAAGGGCGTGCCCTACGACCCGGCGAAGCACGTCTACCAGTACAACCCGTACCACCGGGTACAGCGCGCGAAGCGGTCGAAGGGGTCGCGCCCGGAGAGCGGGCACGACGCCTTCTTCGTGAGCCGGGTGGGCGACTCCGGGGCCGTGGCGCTAGGCGTGGCGGACGGCGTGGGCGGCTGGGTCGACTCTGGCGTCGACCCCGCCGACTTCTCGCACGCCTTCTGCGACTACATGGCCGCGCAGGCGTACTACAACGGGACCAAGGAGGGCGAGGCCGGGGCCGACGGGCGCCGCGACCCGCTGACGGCGCGGCAGATCATGGAGAAGGGGTACTCCGACGTGCTGCACGACGAGAGCATCAAGGCGGGAGGCAGCACGGCGTGCGTGGGCGTCGCGTCGCCGGACGGGACGCTCGACGTCGCGAACCTGGGCGACTCGGGATACCTGCTCCTCCGCCTCAACGGCGTGCACGCCTTCTCGCGCGCGCAGACCCACGACTTCAACACGCCCTTCCAGCTCTCCGCCATCCCTCCCTCCCTCCTCGCCCGCATGTCCACCTTCGGCGGCCGCGGCTTCTGCGACCTCCCCCGCGACGCGGACGTCACGCACCGCACCCTCCAGCACGGCGACGTGCTCCTCTTCGCCACCGACGGACTGTGGGACAACCTCTTCAACCAGGATGTCCTGCACGTCGCCAGCCGCGTAATGGTCGAGTCGGGCGCCTGGCAGATGGCGGAGGGGGGCTACATCCGCGCGGCGGCGGACCTCTCGCCCTTTACGCTCCCGTCCGAGGGCCCCGTCCGCGTGGAGGGGCGCCCGGACCCCGCGGACCGCGAGGAGCCCCGGCCCAGGACGCTGCAAAGCGCGCTGGCGGTAGCCATCACCTCCGCCGCGAGGGCCGCCAGTGTCGACAAGAAGCTGCTGACGCCGTTCGGGAAGGAGGTCCGCGCGACGTTCCCCAACGAGCGGTGGGACGGCGGAAAGGTGGATGACATTTGCGTCGTCGCGGCCGTCGTGTCCGAGGAGTCGCCCATAAAGGCGCGCTTGTAAGCCGCCATGTCGCCAGGGCGACGACGATGCCGTCGTTTCACTCAGGGGGATATCCTCCGTGTTTTTATCCCATATCTCTTTTATCGAACTTCACACCTCTTCCCGCCGAGGCACCCGGGAAAGAGTTCCACACATCTACACACTCCGCCGTCAAAGCCCCCAGCTCACCCATTCCCTTTGGTCTTCTAGAGACGGACGTGCGTGTCTTTTGCATCACCGGCGTTTTTGGCGTATGTATTTGGTCTAATCCCTTGGAGACATCAAAGCAAAGACCATAATCAAACCTATAGAGTCACCCACGCAGATACCGAGGAGGAAAAAGCAAAACAGGGCGAGACGGGGTATTCAATAATATCAATCGAAACAATGGCCTTCCAGAGATTTACTCTGATCCAAGTAACTGCAGCGAATACACCTGCCATGCCCTTTATACTGGAGAAGTGACGCTCAATTAAATCGGTCCGTTGTTTCACCGACTGCGTTATTCTTCGCCCCATGTTTGGCACGGGCCGGTTCGCGACCCTGCAGCTTTGTTCAACTCCAGCTGCTTGTGGAGTCCTGTCGCCAGCCGGGGCAACCCTTGCATGCTATCGCGTCGAGCCTATCAGTCCGATTGTCCTGCCTGATCCCGCTATTAAGGGTCCCTGACAGGTCTTGGTCCTCGCATATGCATGAAAGTGTGCCGCACATGGTCCGTGCCAACAATGCGAGACACAGGGGACAGCATTTGTATTGACGGTGGCCATGGAAAGTCAAAAGAACGTCGTGTATTCCCCCCCGAATAGAATCATTACAGCAGCCACCAGCGTGTGTATACATGCAAGGGCCCGAATGCAAAAGAACTGGAAACAGAAGAATTATAGAAGTGATAAAAACGGATCCGCTAGGATTCCATCTCCGACACAAACCAGGACTCTCCAGGCCGTCGGCGGGTATCGTCCATTAAGTAAAGAAGCTCGCATCCTCCAATCCTGACGCCGATATAACAGGCAACTCCCGAATACCATCATCCCCAATCGCTATCCCCCGAAATCATTTCTTGAGATATGCTTAGTTGAAGTAAAGCATGGCGGCGGCGGTGACGAAGATCAGGGCCAGAGGGGACATGTTGGCAGAGCCAGAGTCGGGAACGGTCTCCTCCTCATCATCGGCAGAAGACGTGCGGCTAGGACCTAATGAAGCAAGAGCGTGAGCGAAGCGTTCAGTTAAACAGTCATTCAACAAACAACTTACGGATCGAGGTGGAGATCGTGCCCGAGGCGGAACCAGACCGAGAGGCGCTAGCAGTGGTCGCGGTCGAGTCCGACGCAGTCGACGACTCAGAGGCGCTAGCACTGGACGACGACGACTCTGAGCTAGTGACCGACCCCGAGCTAGTGGACGGCTCCGAGCTAGAGGACGTGCCAGAGGCGCTGGCGCTGGCACTCGAGCTAGACGAAGCAGTCCCCTCCCCCTGGAATGAGAACTGAACGCTGTAGTTGGGGCTGCTGGGGTCCTCCTTGTCGACGATCTCGAAGGCGTAGGTGTCACTGGGGAGGTCGGCAGCGTCAAGGGTGACGGTGAAGGAGTCGCCGGTGATATCAGCTGCGAGAGATGTGTTAGTACTGGTGCTTGGCGGGTGTCTGCGGTACGACTCGAGAGTAGAAAGATACTTACAGGCAATGGTGTCGATGGTCTTGAGGTCGTCCGAGGGACCGCCCTTCAGCAGAATGGTGACGGGGCCCTCAGCGCCAGTCCAGGTAAGCTCGAAAGGCTTGCCAGGCTCGGGGTTGATGGCGACGTTGGTGAACCGGACTGCATTGGCAGCGGCCGCGAGGGCGGCGAGAACAACGGCGGTGTAGCTCTTCATTTTGAATGATGAAATGGGGATGAATGAAAGTTGAGAATGGTAAATTAGAAGACCTGTGACGCGGATGTTAGCTTTAAATGCTCTTGGCAGTCTGGGCTGCGGATGTGCGAGTCCTGAGGCTCTGAGCATCCATCATGCGGCATGGCCGACGCGGCCATCCGACGCAGCTCGCGGGAAACAGTGGAAACAGTGTGACGCGAGACGTCGGCCGAGCAATAGGCATCGGGGATAGACATACCGCAAAGTCAGATATTACTTCGGTTTCGAAAATCTATATCAATCTGATGAGAATGCAGTCGAAGAAGAATGGTCAAGAAACGAGAGAATTGTTGCGGATGGGGAGAAGAGAGGAGAGAAGGGGATTTCCGGGGACGGGAAGCGACGGTGGTTTCTATTAATTTGCCTTTGCTCTTGCAAGCGCGACCAGGGGTGACCGGGGTGCGCCTTCCCTCGTCTGGACTCTGGGGTGGCAACCTCACGCGGGCCGGCTCCTTCCTCCAGAAAGAACATCGTCGGTACGCCTGGGGAAGAAATGACAAGTACCCACAACAGGGGTCCGATTGTACACAATGTTGTATTTCGGCTGCTGATTGCGGATAAACATGCGAGCTGGACAACCCTGGGTACCCCTACCTGTGGCATATGGTACATGAGATTAGCTTCCCCGTGCCTGTCCTGATTCGTGGTCGCTTCGGCGTTCCTGAGCTAGGGCCCTGGCGCGTGTGGGCCGGGCGGGGGACCTCTGTTGGAAGCAAATTAACACTGGTCTGCGCGAAATATTGATGGACACCAAAAGCCTTGGCTCGCATAACTGCCCCTGATATTCTTCTCACCAGGATTTGTCTCGCTTGAGTTGCACCCCGTAGTTGGTATTTGGGAAGTGAAGGAAGCCTCCGCAATGTCGATATCGAAGCTAGTGACGCAGTTGATTCGTCCTTCGGGAAGGATGGCTGAGATCTTCGACGTCCTCGTTCTCGGCCGGTTGACATGGATGTACCTGGCAAGTACCACCAGGATGGTCGCCCATGGTCACGCTTGCATCAAATGTTCAGAAGTCCCACCCACCAAGCGCCTGCAAGCAATGTCCGAGGTACGGAGCGCGGGATGCTACCGCCGTCGATACTGACTTCCTCGCCCACGGGCTAGGCGGCCACCCCATCCATCCATCTCAGTTCGTGTTTCTTGCACCGCCCTCTCCCATTGCGACGCTCGAGGAATTTCCCGGCAGGTGAAGCCGTCTCCATTTGCATGATAGGCAAATGACATCTCTTCGCAAAAACCGCAGTAGCGAAAAGCCGGCAGTGCTCATCAATTCCATATTGGTAATACTCGGCACTCACTTCCCACCGCTGATTCTCTTCACAGAAAGCGTTTGATGATCGTTCGGCGATCAATGTCTGGGAGGTCGATCTTATCCTAAACATCATGCCGAATCTCGATGGGACATTCAGCCGATTCCTTCCTTCTCTATATGACGGCCCGACGGGACAGGCGCTTGCAACCGAGATTGGAATTGGAGAGAGGGAACACTAAACGGGGGGATCCCAACGGGGCCATCCCCGACGGTCCGAGGTACCCAGCTGTGGCGTTCCACTTCAGGAGCGCTAACATTTCCATTGGCTCGACCTCTTTCCCTTTCTGGTCCGGTGACAACCTGTGGTTCCTTCCCCACAGCGACTCGACCTATCGAATTTTTTGGCCCCATCTGGATCGCTGCTGCCACGGGATGACTGTGTAGTGGGGCTGATGCACGCCAACCGCGGAAAAGTCGGCCGCTCCTGTCGTCGAGAGTGGCGCCGGCTTCACCGAGGGCGGACAACGGCGTTTTGCTCGGAGCGACTGCCACGCATCCACGGGAGTCGTTCCGTTCGTATCGCTTGGACTTGGTTTTTCTGAGAAGCATGTGATATCGTGTTCGTCAAGCGCGGGGGCGCAGCCCATACGCTAGGCAAGCCCGGATGGCTCGAAGAAACATCGGAGAAAATGGCGACGGCGCGTCGAAATAGCGAGACGGTGTCTCGGCAGTATGCAGCCGGTGATGGGGCGCCCGAAGCTTGGTGGCGGGAAGGCTTCGTCTTCTGCGACAGCCTCGAGTCTGGTTATTCCGGAGCCCCAGTCTTAATGCCGGCGAACCAACGCGCAAAGGGTCCTCCGCGGACAAGCTTCCTTGGCAAACAGCGGCACGATGGGTTTCATGAGCGGTTTACACGAGTCGATATTCTTAGATCAATACCGCCCCACTGTCTAGCAGAGGCCTCTGTCGGGTCTCAAGGGCCCATCTCGCACTGCCCTATTCTTGGCTTCTAGCAGGTTTCCGGGATACGCAAGGCACGCTTCGCGGGCTTCAGAATGATGGCGCAACATGGTCCTGACGATCACATCATGCCGGCCCCTGGTTTTAACCCTGTTTTAACCGGAGGAGATCGCCCGGAACACTGATCCGCTTGCCCCCCTTTGCAACAACATCATATTAATCTCTCATGTTGATGAGCCGGCTAGTCTACACTGAACCACCCCGCGCCTCACACCATCAGCCTCTTCCCTCAGCTGCTCGACCAGAGCGCCACCGTCTATCGCCTTTGCGATGAAGTCGTCCAGCGAGCCACCGACGCCAAAGTATAGTCGCTTAGCCCCGACCAGAGCGTCGGCGCCACGGTCGGGGTTTAGCTGCCGCTCTCGTCGCAGGACCTCCATGACGGTGTGATAGAAGGAGTCGAGCGCGAAAGGGGAGTATATCGTTTCCGCGCCCATGATGAGGGTATCAGAGGAGGCAGAGGCCTCTGCTTGAGCTGCTTCGGCGTAGACGGCGTCGACGAACTCCTGTGACCAGCCTCCCGAGAGCCAGTCCAGGGTGATGTTGGCCGACGGGAGGAAGCGGCGGAACGCGTCCTTGACTTCGTCCGTCAGCTCGAGCTCGTTCTCCATGGAAAAGGCCTCCTTGAGCGCTGGTTCCGCGTCCTTCAGCTGCAGGGCCCAAGTGAGCACAAAGTTGGGGAGGGTGACGAGCTGTAGGACGCTCGGGTTGTAGTCGGCGAGCAACACGGATAGGGCTGCTGGCGCCGAGGCATCTCCGAGCCS
>JAGFNX010000047.1:0-57937 GCA_017657125.1 Scopulariopsis brevicaulis
GGGCATGACCATGCCATCTATGCAAAGAGGGATCAGTCCCTTGCCCGTGATGAAGGAAAGACTATCTATTCTTCATGTCCCGCTTCCCTGACTTCTCATAACATTCTAGACTAAAGACATAACCTTCTTACATAGTCCTAGTTCTTCGCCAACCTTGTCAGGGAGACGAAGCGAATCATCATTCTATTTGAGCGCGGTCTGTCTGTCATGGCAACCTGCGAGTCCAAGATCAAGGATTCATATTTCAAGTGAAGTTGTATTGAGCAACGAGGTTGAATATCCGACGCCCTTTTTTGAGTGACACCATGCTCTCGGAGGGGCCCTGTGGGGCGGAATAAACGGCACCGAATCCGGGGTTTATGGGGCCGAAGCGGGTCTAGGGAAGGGGGAGGGGAGGTCATGACTGGTGCATCCCCGGCCCTCGTATTTTTCTATTCGGTAATAATTCTCCGCGTCTGGATTAGAAGCTACCGGGGTCCTCTGGGCTGCCAACGGAGAGGTTCGAGGTTTCATTGCCTGGGACAGAGAACGAGAAGATGATTCGCTGTACTCCACAAGGTTGCAAAAACGGGATTTCCTTCAACCATGGCCTACAAGTCCCTGTACGTTCAGCCAAGCCTGGGAATTCTCCAGGGCTGTCGTGTGGTAGGGACGCGGCTTGAGCTGGTGACCCGGTGACGGATCTGTTTGTGCGTAAAAGTGTCGTGTAGAACGGAATGGATGAAATGTCAACAATACCCCAACGAGAGGATCGTGGATGGTTTAACTTGGGAGGCGTTTACGTGGCCGCGCCCCATGTGAGTCTTTCAAGCTCCAAGGATCAGGAGAGTGAAGTACTAGGCTCTTCATAATAGGTCTCCCTGCCGCATATTAGACTGAGATTCATCACCAATCCAGAAGATGGCGAGCTCCGCCGACGTCTGGATCTTCAAGCTGGTTACCAGACAGCGTCCAGGCTTTTGAGGCGTCTTGGCTTTCGACGGTGTTGTCCAAGGCGGGCCGAGGCGTATGCAATAATCGGGGCTGTTCTCATTTATTAGGTAAGCACACATCGTCTCGAGTCCCGCAGCCTACGTCATCCGAGGTTGGTCACGCTGTGAATCGCGCCGAATGAGGTAGCAACGGCCTGCTGCGTCGATCGCAGAGCTGCATCTCCGCCAGAAAACTCACCGCTCGACATCCTCACGGCACACACACTAGCTATCGACCGCCCCTGAAGCTCATTTGAACCGACCTAGGATCATGGTCGGAGCGGCGCGAACGCCATGAGTACCCCCACCGAACCCCCCGGCCCGGAGGAGTGCGGCGGCGAGCAGTACATCCACCCGGGCTCCGAGAACATTCTCTTGATAGTCTACGCGTCGCTTGCGCTGGGGATAGTTTCGTTCTTTACCTTTTGCGTGCGTTCGCCCGAGCCTGCCTCGACGCCCTTCCCGGCACCTCCAGCTGGCTGACCGCTCTTTAGTTTTGGCGCCCGAGATGGAAGTCGTTGTACGCTGCGAGGACGGGCCGCCTGAACCCCGAAGTCAACCTGCCTACCCTGCCCGACAGCTTCCTGGGATGGATCCCGTCGTTGTACAAGATTACAGAGGAGCAAATACTGGCGTCTGCCGGCCTGGACGCCTTCGTTGTATGTGGGCTTTGCGCTCGAGCTATTTTGGGATGGTTGCGCTGACCTGACTTGCTAGTTCCTTAACTTCTTTAGGATGGCTATTCGTATATTTTCGATTATGGTATTCTTTGCCGCGGTGGTCTTGACACCTATAAATGCGCATTTTCTGGGCCCGATGGACTTCGAGTCCCCGGGGAGGGCTTCCGTTGTTCCCACCGAAATCCTCCTCACCGAAGAAGGCCAGGTACCGGAAGCCGCTCGGGAGCATACGGACAAGGAGAAGAAGGTCAGCTATCTCTGGGCATACCTGGTCTTTACGTACTTCTTCTCGATCCTCGTGCTCTACATTCTTAACAAGGAGACTGTACGAGTCCTCCGTATCCGTCAGGAGTACCTCGGCACGCAGTCCACCGTTACCGATCGAACGTTCCGGCTGTCTGGCATACCAAGCGACCTGCGGTCCGAGGAGAAGCTTAAGAGCCTCATCGAGAAACTCGAAATCGGCCAGGTCGAAAAGGTCATGCTATGCCGGGACTGGAAGAAGGTCGATGGTCTTGTGGATGACCGCGTCCGCTCTCTGAGGCAACTAGAAGAGACTTGGAGTGATTACCACAGAAAGCTGGAGACCACACGGTCCGGTCTCTCAGGTCGCCTAGATGGGAGCGACGATAGACGGGACAGCGACGAGGGCGCACAGTCGACGGGCAACGAGGGGAACGCGCTGCAGGGGCTCGCAGAGTCCGGATTCAGCCTCGAGGAGCGAGAGCGGCCTAAGATCCGCCTGTGGTACGGGTTCCTCCGGCTTCGGTCCCGGAAGACAGACGCGATCGACTACTATGAGGAGAAGCTGCGCCGCCTGGACGAGAAGATCGAAGAAGCCCGTAACCAGACCTACGAGCCGGCGGACCTCGCGTTCGTGACCATGGATTCCATATCGTCGTGTCAGATGGCGATGCAGGCGCTCATTGATCCTCGGCCTGGGAGGCTCCTGACCAAACCCGCGCCATCGCCGACCGACGTTGTCTGGAGGAACACGTACTCACCTCGCGGGGTGCGCAGGCTGAAGTCGTGGGTCGTCACCATCTTCATCACGGCGCTGAGTCTGATCTGGTTGATCATCGTGGCGTCCCTCGCGTCGCTTCTGAGCATCTGCACCATAAGAAAGGCACTGCCCGGTCTCGCCAAGTACCTCGCGGACCACGACTGGATCCGGCTGCTCGTGCAGTCCGGGCTCCCGACCGGCGCCGTCTCGCTGCTCAACGTCATGGTGCCCTTCATGTACGACTACCTCTCGCACCACCAGGGCATGATCTCGCGGGGCCAGATCGAGCTGTCGGTGATATCCAAGAACTTCTTCTTCACCTTCTTCAACATCTTCCTCGTCTTCGCTGTCTCAGGCTCGACGACGCAGTTCCTGCCGGTACTGTGGGGCGCGCTGGATAAGACGCACGAGTTCCCGCAGCTCATCGCGCGGTCGATAATGAACATTAGCGACTTTTACATCAGCTTCATCGTGCTGCAGGGCGTCGGGCTGATGCCGTTCCGGCTGCTCGAGCCCGGCGGCATCGCTCAGCACGCGTGGGGCCGGTTCATGGCCAAGACGCCGCGGGACATGGCGGAGGCGAGCGCGCCGCCGCTCTTCAGCTACGGGTATTACCTCCCGACGGCGATACTCGTCTTCATCCTGTGCCTCGTGTACAGCATCCTGCAGAAGGGAGTCCTCGTGCTGCTGGCGGGGCTGGCGTACTTTGTGCTCAGCTACTTCACGTACAAGTACCAGCTGCTGTACGCCATGGACCAGCCGCAGCACGCGACGGGGCAGGCGTGGCCCATGATCTCGTACCGTATCGTGTTAGGGCTGTTCTTTTTCCAGCTTACGATGGGCGGCGTGCTGGGACTGCAGGAGGCGTTTAAGGCTGCGGGGTTGGTGGCGCCGCTAGCGGTGTTCACCGTTTGGTACGGGTATTACTTTGATAGGAGGTACGAGCCGCTGACGAGGTTCATCTCGCTGAGGAGTATCCGAGCGGAGACGGACCCCACGGATGCGGGCGCGGGCGGGGGCATGCCGGCGGGTAGGTCTGTACTGGGAGCCCTTAGGAGGGGTAGTACGCTGGACGAGGAGAGGGAGAGGGGGCTGGAGTACGTCAACCCGAGCCTCAAGATTCCGTAAGTACCGCGTTTCAAGTAATAATGTCCTACTTCAAGTGCACATCCCTAATTTGAGCCGTGACAGACTGTTGCAGCCCTGGATCTACAAGGATCCGCCCGCCGTCTTTGACGACTCACCCCGGCCGCACAGCCCGCTCGAGGCCGTGGGCCCCGAGGTCCAGAGCTCGAATAGTTCCATGAGCCTGGGCGACACGCACGTCTGGCGCGACATGGGGAACACCTGATCATGTCTCGGTTCCTTGTACCTTTTTCCTCGGGTCTTTGTTTCCACTATTTCTGTCCCTAACGCTGGTTCCTGTTGTCCTTTAATCTATAGATTTGGGCGTTCTCTCGCGCGCTCTTTGAGCCTTGCTTTTTTTTTTTTTTTTCACTTTTTTCCTCCCTTTGTCCTTTGGTTCCATTAGTTTCCGTGTTTGCATTGCTTTTTCGTGTCTGTTGGTTAGGCCTTGGGGATTGGGGGAGATGAGCATTCTTGATACCTGGAGAGCTGGAAAGGGGCTCAGTAGGAGACTCCGGAGGATCCGTACCCGCTAATACACCACAAACCATTTCCATTCCTGCGCTGTTTTGTCATATGCTGTCGGTGTTAGTCGGGGAAGCAACCACCGTGACGAGATTCCCTGGGGATCGAAGTTCACTCTGAGCGTGTGCGAACTATAAATTACCGCTACTCTTCGTGTAGGTGTCACAACCACGGGGGGAAATCTCTATTCCTTTCGAGCCATGAGTGCCAAAGTTCGTCGAGGCCGCATGTCCCGGACATCTGCTTGGTCCCTCCGTCTCGCTGTGCAACCCTGCAGTCGGTAGTGGGGCTGATAATCTTCGGGAAGGAGTGGTCAGTAACAATCTTCCTTGGTCTAGTGGTAAGGATACCTGCCTGTCAAACAGACAGTGCGTGATCGCAGGTGGCCGGGGTTCGATTCCCCGAGGGAGAGATTCTTTTTGCCTTTTTTTGGTGTCTCATTCCTTTCTTTTTGTTTTCCCTACCGAGTAAGTGAAAATAGATAAAGGGGATTGACTCGCGCTTTGTTATGCTGTCGTCGGTTTGAGGGTTGAGGGGCGTTTAAGCTCTTCGCAGCACGTGGACTCATGTCACTGGCGCAGGTGGGAAAGAAACATGTGCACCTGAGAGTCTATGTAAACCACGTGCGACTTATTATTTCTTCACCAGTCAAGGGGAGGGGGGGAGGAGGGAGGGATCCCGTTGCGTCGGACCAGCCTTTCGGGTCATCCCATCCCGGCCCGTGACGCCCGCACTGCCTCACAACCCCCCGTGTAACATCATCGCGATCGGAGTTTTCCGGAAACATGGTCCACAGGCGGGATTCTCCGTCCCTTACTCAGAGAATCGATTTCGCTTATGGCTTTTCCGCTGCCAAGAGGAGGAAACCTGGTTTCGTGCAGGAGGTGACGGGGGCCGACCCTGAGGCCTGGGTCTACGGCGAAGTAGGAATCAGGCCACTCCTAATATCTCGTTCCTGCGTTTGGGTGGCTTAGACGGGGGTTGGGTTACGAACGGGACGTCAGGGCCGGATAGAGCAAGTAAGTTTCCATACTAATTCATGCAGCGACGAGTTTGAATCTTGTCTTCATCACGGCCAGGCGTCGCCCTTGGTTCGCCCTTACCTTCCATTATCCGCAATGACGTCTGTGGTGGTCGATCATCTGCGCGGTGGACAAGACGCCGACTACGCCACGGCAGCTCCAGTCGCAGGAAGAACCAGCAACTCGTGCTCAGTCTGAAGGCCAAGCCCGTCCGTGTTCTCGAACCACCAGCTTATCACCTTGGAACAGCCCAGCCAGGTCAATACGAGCATCCCGTGGGAGAGATAACGGAGCTACAGGCCCGCATACACGGGGTTCATCCTCGGTGGCTGCGCAGCGGAACGCCCGATGACTGCGACGTCGGCTGCGCGCAACTAGTCCCGTCCCGCTGTGTCCGGACACAATGTGACCTGCAGCTGATTCATTGGATACGATGCTGGTCGGGATCTCGCTGATACCCCGAACGTGAGCACAAGAACACCCGCATAACGTCACACCGAGTGGGAGATAAATAGCTGGCGTCTCATCCGCTCTGTCACCGCTCCCCTGTCGACTCACTTATCCATTGTCATTACAATTGGCTCTAAAACACGCACCTTCCACCACACCTTATCTTGCCACTAAACACACTTACACCACCACGATGAGGCTCGCCGTCTTCAGCGCAAAGCCCTACGACAAGGCCTTCCTCTCCGCCGCCCACGCGGCCCGCGACCGCACCCTTCCCCCCGTAACCGTCGCCTACCACGACTTCCCCCTCAACCCCGACACCGTGGACGTCGTCCACGACGCCGACGCCGTTTGCGTCTTCGTCAATGACGTCCTCTCCGCCCCCGTCCTCGAGTCCCTCTCCCGCGCCGGCGTCCGCGCCGTGCTCCTCCGGTGCGCGGGCTACAACAACGTCGACCTCGTGGCCGCCGAGCACCTCGGCCTAGCGGTCGCGAATGTCCCCAGTTACTCGCCCGAGGCGGTGGCGGAGTATGCCGTCGCGCTTATACAGACGCTCAACCGGAGGACGCACCGCGCTTATAATCGCGTTAGGGAGGGGAACTTTGCGCTGGACGGACTACTGGGGCGGACGCTGAGCGGCAAGACAGTCGGCTTGGTGGGGACGGGGAGGATCGGCATTGCGTTCGCGCGCATCATGAAGGGGTTCGGGTGTACGCTGTACGCGTGTGACCCGTTCCCTAGCGCGGAGTTCAAGGAGCTGGGGGAGTACATCACGCTCGAGGAGCTGCTGCCCAAGTGCGACTTCATCTCGCTGCACTGCCCGCTTACAGATGAGACGAGGCACGTTATCAGCGACGAGACGCTCTCTAAAGTCAAGCCCGGGGCCTTCCTCGTCAACACCTCCCGCGGCGGCCTCGTCGACACGAAAGCCGCCATCTCGGCCCTCAAAGAGAAGCGCCTCGCGGGGCTGGCGCTGGACGTCTACGAGGGCGAGGGGAAGCTCTTCTACGACGACCACTCGGGGGATATTATTGAAGACGACGATCTGGCGCGGCTGATGACGTTCCCGAATGTGTTGGTCTCGGGGCACCAGGCTTTCTTTACGGAGGAGGCGCTGAGGGAGATTGCGGAGTGTACGCTTCGGAATCTGGATGACGTGGCGCTTGGGAGGAGGGGTGCGAATTCTTTGGTTAGGGATCAGAGGATTATGGTCAGGAGGGACTCTTTGCCTGTGAGGAATGTGTAGGGGTTTGAGGTTGTTTTGTTGGGAGGCGTTTTGTATTCGGCTTTTGGAAAAGGAAGGCGGATTGACTTCAAAACGGGATGAAGTGAGGTTGGAATCTCGACCCAGTTTGGTTCAGGAACGGCTCGCATTGGTAAAAGGAAATCCCTATATTCCGAAGATATGATGGTCAAAGAATGACGACAAGTAAATGAATGCGTTTCTTGCAAGTTATTTCTTGCTTATCCAGTTGTGAAGCTGAAGGTGCTATGTTGTGTTGTTGCTGGCGAACCCGAGATTTCCGGCCCGCTTACAAGTGACGCCGTCTCCAAAAAACGACCCCGCTGCCCCGCGCCGATTCCCGCCCACCTCTCATCTCTCGACCATAAGAATTGGGGCCCTTGCACCTTTACACCTCACACACGCTTCAACACCCGCGAGACAATTCTCACCCATTTCAATGCCCAAATCTGTTTGCATAATAGGTAAGGGCCACCTTCCCCACCACTTCACCTCGCGCCTCCTAACCTCCTTAGGCGCCGGCCCGTCGGGCCTCGTGGCGGCCAAGACGCTCGCAACACACCACCTCACCCTCGCGCCCTCCTCACCCCCGGTCTTCACCACCGCCGTTTATGACGCCCACGCGTCTCCCGGCGGCCTTTGGCCGTCGTCGAAATCCGACGAGAGCACCATACACCCGGACATGACGACAAACCTTAGCAGGCACACGATGCAGTTTAGTGACCTTGCGTGGGACGACTCGCTGCCCGAGTTTCCGCGCGCGAGGATGGTTGGGGATTATCTGGAGCGGTATGCACGGACGTACCTCTCGGGACGGGAGAATGTCGAGTTGAGGCTGGGGAGGAGGGTCGTTGGGGCTAGGAGGCGTGGGGGCGGCTGGGTGGTGGAGAGCGAGGGGCAGGAGGGGAGGGAGGAGAGGGAGTATGACTTTTTACTTGTCGCGAGCGGGTATTTTGGGAAGAAGCGTTTTCCGACTTGGGCGGATGGGGCCTTGACATCCGGGGGAAGCGAGATTCCGGTTGTGCACAGCACCGAGTTCCGGGACTTGAAGAGACTGCTCGGAAACCAGGAGCGGCCGGGGAGGAAGATCCTCGTCGTCGGGGGCCAGATGTCGGGCGTGGAGATTGCCTCCAGCATCGCCTGTGAACTCTCCTCCGCCGCCAACTCGCCTAGCCCGAGTCCCATCCGCGACCCTGATCAGTACACCGTGCACCACACCTCCGACCGGCACACCTGGGTCACCCCCCTATTCACCACCCCAACGGTATGCCGCCCTCGAGCACAACTTTTCAAATTTGACCTTCTCTAACAAAGACCGCTAGCCCTCGGAAAAGTCGCCCGTATTCCTGCCGTCCGACCTCAACGCCTACAACCTCGCCAAAAGGCTCCACCCGATGACGAACCTCCGCGGGGGCCTCGTCCCGGAGGACGCCGCGCGCACAGCGCACGAGGCGATGAAGACGGCGCTCGGGACGGACCAGTCCGAGTTCCACCCCCTAATGGCGACGGACGACACCTCGCCCCCGCCCTACGTTTCCATATCGCAGCTCTACCTCAACCTCCTGCGCGCTGGCCTCATCACCCTGTCGAGGGGGTATCTTAATAGCTTGGAAGATATACCCACCAAGACGGGCCTCGCGCTGCAAGACGTCGCGGCCATCGTCTTCGCAACGGGCTTCAACCCCTCGCCGTCCCTCTCGTTCTTACCCGCCGATGTTCTGGAGGCGATCGGCCACGCGCCGGAGTTCCCCGACCTCACGCCCGCCCTCGCGTTCCACGGGACTCACCACCCCGCGGTTCCCAGCCTCGGCTTCGCGGGCTTCTACCGCGGGCCATTCTGGGGCGTCGCGGAGATGCAAACCCGGTTCCTCGCGCAGCTTTGGACGCCTTTGGACGTGGCGCCCCGCTCGGCAGCTCTAGAGAAGGCGCTGGCAGAGGACAGGTCGATGGAGGGGGTCCTAGCTATGAGGGGGAACCCGCGGACCTCACAGTTTCCTATGGGCGACTACGCCTTTCTCATGCAGGAGTTCGCGCGGGCTCTGGGCCTCGAAATATCAGAACCCCTATCTCCCGCAAACCCGCACCCTGACGTTCCGCCTCTAGACATCCTTACGCCTTCCAGGTACTCGTACCCGGCCTCCGGACCCAGCTCCGAAACGGAGACGTCCCTCTGCCAGGCGCGCGAGTGCGCCACGGAGTGCACCGCCTCGGCAAAGTTCCTCGCCGCCTCCGTCTTCAGGGGTCTCCTTGGGAAATGGAACCTCCGCCGCGAGATCATTAGCGCGCTGCCCTCGCATCCTAGCGGGGTTTTCGACGGCACCGCGACTTTTACCCTCCGCCGCAAGACGTCAGACGGGGTATCTACCCCCGCGCCGTCTGATCCGGAGGGCTTCGATGGGGAGAGAGAGGGCTGGGAGTACCTCTACGAAGAAGACGGCACCTTCACTGCATCAGGCGGATTCTCGTTCACCGCGCGGAGGAAATATGTCTACCGCTACGACGAGGCGTCTGATACTCTCAGCGTGTGGTTCGTCAAGGTAGACGACGCGCTGAGGGCGGATTACCTCTTTCACGAAGTGGAGTTCTTGCCGCGCGGGGAGGCTGGGGTGAAGGGGAAGGGGGTGAGGGCCAAGGCGGGGCATCTGTGTGTGGAGGACTATTATGCTGCGGAGTATGAGTTTGGGTTTGAGGGGGTTGTGCTGAAGGGGTGGAGGACGGACTTTAGGGTTAGGGGGCCGAAGAAGGAGTATAGCCTTCATGGGGTTTACTCGAGGCCGGCGTAGGGTCGGGGGGTGGGTGTGCTTTTCACGATCTGGATGAACTGTGATTCGTTTTGGACTATTCGTGCTGGTTGGTTAACAGTGCCAGTTGGGCCCAAACCTCTGATGGAAGAGACGACTGTCGGGGCCCTCTCGCAGGATAGCGTCCACGTCCAAGATCTCGACTCTCGTGTGTCGTCGTCCACTTCGCCCGCGTAACAGCGAGCAAGGAGTTCTTCATCAAGCCTGTCCGCGCGTCGAGATTGAAACTCGAGGGTC
Organism: Scopulariopsis brevicaulis; assembly: GCA_017657125.1. NCBI lineage: Eukaryota > Fungi > Ascomycota > Sordariomycetes > Microascales > Microascaceae > Scopulariopsis > Scopulariopsis brevicaulis. Next base: position 10,058 of record JAGFNX010000047.1, read on the forward strand.
TAGGGTGGCGGCTCGACGAACTTGGGCGCGTGGGAGACATACGGGCCCTCTCTCAGCCGCGGGAGCAGGAGCATCTATGCTGGCTCCAGCCCTCGTCAGGGTTTTAATTTTTCTGAAAGATTGACGCGGACTTCTCTGCCATCTGGCTCTGCTTCTGGTCCCGCACCGGCCACCGGCATCTTGGAGCTCCCGCTAATGATGGGTGCGAGCAATCCTGGGGGTACCTGTGACGGGAGTAGGTTCGGGCAGCCGTGGATTTGAGTATTAGATCCGAGGTTGTGGAGGCGGTGATCATGCTCGCCAGCGGTTGCTTTGACAAAATGGCGATTATCTGAGATGCTCACAGGGCTGTGACGTAGACATTAAAGCTAATTATGGAGTCCTACCCATTCACGAAAGAATAAATCCAGGTCGTTCTTAGGAGACAGGAACTCATTCGCCAATTCCTAGCCAGACATGATCACGTCGCCATCCTTGTCATAGTCAGCCCCTGTACCCAGATCCCCGCGCTCTCCGGAGCGTCCTTCGTCCATCTTGACCTCCAAGGATCCAATGGCATCTGCCCCTCTCGATTCTATCACCGAGAGAGACAGACAAACACGACCTTCAGGAACAGCTCCCGCACCCACCTCCCAAAGCGCCTCAGCCCGCCGACCGTCCCAATCGCTACAGACCGCGGGCCCCAGTTCGCGTCCTCCACCCACCGGTTCCTAGTCCACCAGGATCTCCAGTACTCGTCCTCTTCCGTCTCCGGGCTCGATGCCCACCAAGGCCCCAGAGTGACTATCGGGGGCGGGGACAGGGGGCCGCCGAGTGCCATGGCATTGGTGAAAGGCGCGGAGTCTGTGTCGTAGTTTTCGGGCTCGTCTGGGTGTCAGTCTCTGGTTGGTGCGCGCGGAGAGTGCCTGCTGAGGTTCCAAGTGGCCGGGAATGGCGTTTCGAGATTGTATTGCTAGGGTGCTGTCTATTCTTTGGAATCGAGAGGTGTGGAGTTCGAGTCCGAGGTCCATAGCTCAAGGGCGACGAGTTTCGCGTTGATGCGGGCTCGTTCCTCGCCCTGTGACAGCATTAACCGGCCCGGAATCACACCAAGACAAGAGCAGAGCGGGTTCCGAGTGGGACTTTACCTTCCGGATCTGGCGTATGGTGTTGAGGAGGGTGATATTTACTGCTATGAGGACGGCGGCCGGTAAGTTGACGGCGAAGACGATCATCGTGAGGATGTTAGGAGGTCCTCGAAGACATGGCAAGGTTCGCAGGCTGGGAATGTGAGGTATGCTCTGTTATCAGGGGCATTTGTATGGGTCTCTATGACAGCTCTAGACCCGGCTCTGCCCGAGGTTCGGATCATGGAAGGTGCAAGTGACGAGGGGTCTAGCTGCTTTTTTGGATTACGATACACGGAAGGTGCGGAGGTGACACTCTTAATCGGTGTGATCAACATAGCCTCGGGATAAAGGGCACACCGCAGTGTTGGAGGGGAGGATGTTAAAATCATGCCCACGTCATCGTCGGGATAGAGTCATTTCTTGGAGTGGAAGGAGCGATGAGTTGAAGGCTTGTGATTATGGGGTGGCTAAAGGACGAGGAAGGAACGAGGGGTGGTATCTGTACATGCCGCGAAAGACGGAAAGCGCCATGGAGATTAACATTTTCTGGGAAATCAAGAAGCGGCGTGCCAGGCAGCAAGAATGAATGACGGGGGCGGGTATCGAGGACGGAGGCAAACGAGGAGCCGTCCTTCGGCATACTTCTCATGCGAACTGCTTCCCCAGAAAATTGCCGTTGCTATCCATCATAGTCGACACGAGATTTACCTTGCTGTCATGGACTTCCTGGAGCCGTCTTCAAGCACTTCTCGAACTCCCCACTCGCGACAGCCCCCGTTTTCGGCATCGAACCAAGAACCCTCGACAACTGGAGGTTATTCGACGCCCAGATCGTTCCCAACGGGGTCGGACACCTTTTCCACCACGTCCACACCTTACCATGCCCCCCGTGCTGTCAGCCGGCCCCTGACCCGTGCGTCGACTCGCGCATCGACCATCGGCCGCCCCAGCACCAGCTCCGGCCAAAGGTCGCGCCAGACACCCTCGATCGGCGTCCGAGACCCGGAAGATGACGTCGTCTGCGCCATAAGCGAAGGCCGGGGCGTCACGCCGACGGTGGGCATCTGCTTCATCCACATCTCCACGGGGGAGGTTGTCCTGAGCCAGATCAGCGACAACCAGTTCTACGTGCGGACGATCCACAAGCTGCAGATGCATGAGCCGTCCCGGATCATAATGCTGGCCACCTCTTGCCCTCCGTACCCGCCGTCGACTCTGTATTCGCTTATAGACGAGCATGTTCCCCAGTCGCGCCTTGTCCCGATGGACCGGAGGTCGTGGAGTGAGGCTTCAGGACTGGAGCTGCTCCAGCGACTTGCCTCCAAGGAGGACGCTGAGTCTATCAAAGTGGCGATCGAAGGGAACTTTTACATTACGTGCTCCCTTGCAGCGGTAAGCGTGCCCTTGGTCCATAACATCTCTGTGATATAGGTGCCAACCCTGCGAAGGTCATGTCGTATCTCGAGACGAATTTCAACTTCCGCGTTGTTGCACATTCCCTACGAGTCCGGTATCAGCCGTCAGAGGGCACCATGATGATCGACGTCTCGGCCATTCAGTCGTTCGAGCTGATCCGGAACTTGCGCGATCTGAGATCCAAGAACTGCCTGTTCGGCCTGCTCAACCAGACCGTGACCCCGATGGGCGTCAGAATGCTGCGGAGCAACATTGTGCAGCCGTCGACGTTGAAAGATGCCTGCTTGACTCCGCGATATGATGCTATTGAGGAGCTCATTGCAAATGAGGAGATGTTTACTACCCTCAGGAAGGGTATGATAGATAGCCCCTGTATCGTTTCATGGTGTTAATATGCTGCAGCACTCCACGGATTTACCGACATTGAGAAGTTGTTGACAAAGGCAGGTCTGATCCCACATTGAGGTTGTATGAATACTGACATATCCGCAGCTCATCATCATTCCACAAAAGCCTTCCCTCCAGGACTCAGAGCAGGCGATCAACAACGTACTCATGCTGAAAACTTTCCTCGAGAAGGTAGCGACTATCTTCAAGACACTCGAGCCCGCCAAGGGGACTTTGCTCTTGAAAGTGCGTGGCCTCTGTTCTCCCGACATCGTGAACCCTCCTCTCGCTCTGATCATGAAGACTATTGAGCCCAATGTGACGTACGTCAAGTCACCGCTGGAACTCCGCAATCAGAGGACCTTTGCTGTCAAGGTCAGGTATTTCTCCCTCATCCCCTCTTGGAACAGTGATATTAAAGCATCGCACAGTCGGGAACCAATGGGCTTCTGGATGTGGCCCGAAAGACGTATCAGGAGGGAAACGAGGACTCCGTCAACTACGTGGAGAAGTTGAAGAGTGCGTTCCCGTTGCGCCCCCTGTCTGCTAATGGTCACCTATAACTGACTTCCAGGCACCTTCAACATCGACGTCTCGCTGAAATTCGACAACAGCCGGATGTTCTTCCTAAAGCTAAAGGCCGCTGACTTTGAGGACAGAATCATTCCCGATGTGTTCGTCAACCAGGTCAAGAAGAGAGGCGTGATAGAGTGCCAGACAATAGATCTGAAGAAACTGAACCAACGGGTATACGAGTCTGCAATGGAGGCCATCAGCCAGAGCGACAAGGTTATCCAGGAGCTCCTGGACAGCATCCGGCTCCAAGTTCGAGACCTATTCCGGGTGTGCGAGGCTGTGGCCTTGTTAGACATGCTTTCCGCCTTCACTCAGCTGGCGACCTTGAAGGCGTACGTTCGACCGGACCTCACGGGGACATTGGCGCTCAAATCAGCGCGGCACCCGTTGCTTGATGCGGTGAGACTCCCGATCATTGGCCATCGTGTCTTGGCTAACGGGCAACTCAGGTCTCGGAACGCTTCGTGCCAAACGACTACTACGCCACGGAACAGTACCGCTTCCAGGTCGTGACGGGCCCCAACATGAGCGGCAAGAGCACGTACATCCGGTCTGTGGCGCTCCTCCAGATCATGGCGCAGGTCGGGAGCTTCGTGCCGGCCGACTACGCCGCGTTTCCTATCATTCACAAGGTGTTTGCGCGGACGACGACGGACGACAGCATTGAGGCTAATCTGTCGACGTTTTCGGTGGAAATGCGGGAGATGGCGTTTATTCTCAGGTAACATCGCTCGGGTTGTCCCTTGGGGGATGGTGACTGACAGAGGCGTAGGAACGTGGATGCTCGGAGCATCGCCGTCATTGACGAGCTTGGGCGCGGGACGAGCACGAGGGATGGGCTGGCTATCGCGCTGGCGATGTCGGAGGCGCTTATTGAGAGTAACGCCAGGGTGTGGTTCGCAACGCACTTTGTTGACATCGGTACGAGCCTCATGATCCCGAGCCATGTAAAATCCACTGCTAACGGCAAAGTAGCCAAGGTCCTCGCCAATAAACCCGGCGTGCTAAACCTTCACCTTGCAACCCACACAGCCCCCACCTCCAAAAACATGACAATGCTCTACAAGGCCGCAACCGGCCCCGTCCAGGAACGAGGCTATGGCATCGCCCTCGTAAGGGCAATGGGCCTCCCCGAGCCGTTCCTCGCCGAGGCGGAGCGCGTCTCGCGGCTCCTAACGGAAAGGAAGGAGGCCGCGAGGGAGGGGGCGGGGTTCGCGAGGCTTGCGAGAAGGCGCAGGTTAGTGATGAATCTGTATGAGACGCTGGGGCAGGTTGCGGGGTCGGGGATGGGAGTTGACGCTATGGGGGTGCTGTTGGAGAGGTTGAGGGGGGAGTTTGTGGAGAAGATGTCGGAGATTTATGAGGGGGGAGAGGGGGAGGAGGAGGAGGGGGAGTATAAGGGTGAGTGGGTGGATGGGTCGAGTGTTGATGGTGAAGCTTGATGTTACGCCCCGTGATGTGGGTTAGACTGGGTGTCTTCAAAGGAATTCCATTCCGTGCTGCTATGTCGTTGACGGAGAGTAGATTATGAACAAGCTATGGTTTCGAAGCGAGACTCAAATAAGGGCTGGAGACACCATCACCATCCACTTTGCCACATTCTAGTAGTCCATGAACAAGTCATGATTTCGAATGCGAACGAAACTCGAAAAGGGGGTGGTGAGATACCTTCACTATCAACTTTGTCAACAGAAAGTAGGCTATGAGCACGCTACATCATTTCAAATGCAGAACCCGAATAGGGATTGGAAGACAAAACGCCTTCAGAATTAGGGTCAGCGACGGAGAGAATACATGTCTGCCCCTTACACACTCACGTCCTCATCACGGCCTCCGTAATGTTCCGCCACATGTCCCATCCCTCGTTCCATGCGATATCACCTCCCAACTTACCCATCGAAACGGCTGGTAACTTGCATTACTACCCCGCCAATTTAGGTCTGGCGCAGAACCTCTGCCTCCGGCGGTAAAGCATCCCTACCCAACGCCCACCGGACCGGGGTCCGCGAGGTCTCAAGACACAGGCCGGGCATTACGCAAGCAGCGCCGGTGGTCACTTCTTCGCTTGTGTTCGGTTACGGGGGCAAGGTTGGGATGGCATTGTCTGTGGGCGGGGTTAACAGATGTCGATCCGTGAGGACGGGGAGGGCATGGGTGGGTGTTGGTGGCGCTGGGTGTGAACATACTCTCGAGTTCCTCAATTGCAGATGGTTGAGGGCCAAGTCTCGCCCGCAAGTCCGCACGCCCGGAAGAAAGATGGCTGGTCCCCAGAGGAACCACCTGTCAACAACCTGTCCTCACACAACCCTTCCCGCCCCCAAGTAGAGGCCAACCTTGCCCATGAGTGGTCAAGTGCGCAGCATCCCAGGGAAGTGAGGGGAGCTCAAGACCAAACAAACCCCGAGGCCTCCATGGAAACCTCCTCGTGCATGGCAGCTACAAATCCCGACCAATTGGGTTCAGAAGCACGTCCCGTCCAGCCGGGTTGGTAAACAGAGAACCAACATGCATCTCGCTCGAGGTCAAGTAGCATCGGAGGCAATGGTTTCAGCTACTGGAACGGCTTTGGCGGGTTTCATGGTGTTTTCGAGGCTCGACAGATGTTTTTGCGGGTTACAATGAAGTAGAAATCGACAAGGGTCTGGAGAGACGAGAGCGTGGTAACGAGACGGGGATGAACGGAGCAGCAACAGGGTACTTCTGAATACTGGACTCAACCTACTAGTAAGAGATGCGGGTGGGAGTTGGACTGTCGGCGGGACTGAGGGCAATTTCTCCAGGGAGGCAATCACCCCAATCCTCCCTCCAAGACCCGGGATTAGGCTTGTTCAAGGAGGTAGTCGCATCCCATCGTCAATCCTGGCCTTGCCTTTTTCCCGGTGTAAGTCTCATGGTTACCCGGCAGAGCGAAGGACTGGTTGCAGGCGGAAGGAAGGCGCCGGTGGGTTATGGGCCTGTGTCACTGTCAACCAGCCGGCAGCACCTGCCCTAGACGCTCCCCACATCGGCGAGTCGGACCGCTTTTTTGCACATGCGAAACCAGCGTCGGTGCTGGAAATTTTAAATCCCAGCCCCGCGGTCCCGCAACAACCAGCACCACCAGCTGAATTACACTTGAACCATGGCGACAGTACTACCGCCCCCCTCAAAGCGGCAAAAGAGGGAAGCCCTCGAGCGCACGCAGAAGCAGCATGATGCCTCGGCGCCGACGACAACGGAGACGGGCTCCTTCAAGGCGCGGTTCGTGGACGGGGACGGGAACCAGTTGGCGGACGTGATTGAGATACCTCTTGCGGATGCGAGCGAGAAGAACATTTCGCTGCTTCTCAACACCCTACTCGCACGGGTAACGCTTCCTCCGAGATCCCGGAAGATGTAGGACGAAGAAATCTAACGGGACCACAGGACAGGGAAGAGTTCCTACCGTACCGGTTCCGCGTGCACATCCCCGGCACTGAGACCATCGTCGATCAGTACCCCACCGACCTACTACAGCTCCTCCGCTCCCATGGGATAACTAACCCCTTCGAGACGACGGTGACGCTGGGCGCAGAGCCGCAGGCCGTCTTCCGGGTACAGAGCGTCACGCGCGCGAGCAGCCGCATGCCGGGCCACGGGCAGCCGATCCTCGCCGCGAGATTCAGCCCCGCCACCAGCAGCATGCTGGCGACGGGGTCCGGGGACAAGACGGCGCGGGTGTGGGACTGCCTCACGGGGACGCCCAAGTACACCCTCTCGGGCCACGAGGGGTGGGTGCTGTGCGTGGAGTGGAGCGCCGACGGGAAGAGACTGGCGACGGGAAGCATGGACAAGGCGGTCAGGATATGGGACCCCGAGACGGGCAAGGCAGTGGGCAAGGGCCCGCTCAAGGGCCACGCGAAGTGGGTTACCTCGCTCGCGTGGGAGCCGTATCACCTGTGGCAGGACGGGACCCCGCGGCTGGCGAGCGCGAGCAAGGACGCGACGGTCAGGATCTGGTTCGTGAACACGGGGGGCATCCAGCACGTGCTGTCGGGCCACAAGGACTCGGTGACGTGCGTGAAGTGGGGCGGCACGGGGAGAATCTACACGGCGGGCCACGACAAGACGGTCAAGGTGTGGGACTCGGACAAGGGGACGCTGATTCACTCGCTCCAGAGCCACGCGCACTGGGTCAACCACCTCGCGCTCTCGAGCGACTTTGCGCTGAGGACGGGATACTTTGACCATACTCCTGTTCCCGACACGGAAGAGGGGAAGCGTGCGAAGGCGAAGGAGAGGTTCGAGAAGGCGGTGAAGGTGAACGGCAAGGTCGCGGAGAGGATTGTGTCAGCGAGCGAGGACTCGACGATGTACCTCTGGGATCCGGAGCAGGGAACGAAGCCTGTTGCGAGGCTGTTGGGGCACCAGAAGCAGGTCAACCACGTCTCGTTCTCGCCGGACGGGAACCTGATTGCGAGTGCGGCGTGGGATAACCACACCAAGATATGGAGTGCCAGGTAAGTCTTACATTCGCGGCCTAGTCTTTGGTGGGAATTGTTCTGATCTAACCGGCTTGCAGGGACGGAAGGTTCATCAACACGCTACGGGGCCACGTCGCGCCGGTCTACCAGTGCTCCTTCTCGGCGGACTCGAGGCTGCTGGTCACGGCGTCCAAGGACACGACGCTCAAGGTGTGGTCCATGGCGAATTTCAAGCTGGCGTCGGATCTCCCTGGGCACCAGGACGAGGTGTACGCCGTCGACTGGAGCCCAGACGGGCAGCTGGTGGGAAGTGGCGGGAAGGATAAGGCGGTGAGGCTCTGGAGGCATTAAAACGGATTCGAATTCTGCGCGTTAGATACACCCTTGGAGATATCGTCGTGTTTATTACTGGATTTTGGGGACATCATCGTCTTGTGCCTGGCTGATGCTACGGTACGTCACCCGTCTTCTCGGGTCGCTGTGAAGGATGAGAATGCGGGGGAGGGGCAATTTATGCCACTCTCCGACATCGGACAAGACATGCCGACTCTCCCACGCCCACGGGCACGACAAACGGAGCTGGGATTTGAAATGCCACCGCCGTGACACGAGGAGCTCGTCAATTGGCTCTCGTAAGATGGTTGGCTATTCTGGGACATGTTTCCGCTCTGTCAGATTCTCCAAGTCGGAGTGTACGGAGTAAACCCGGGGCGCTAGTGGTTTCTGGTGCCGCCCTAAACTTTTCCCGCGCCTCCACCTCGGGCTCGGGTCTTATATCGACCGCACCTTCCTTCCTTTCCTCTCTCCATCCCCTGAGCAACCTCCGTTCCAGACACCAACCGCACCTGAGCAGAGACCAGAACAGCCGCCATGTCGTTCCCGCCGCCCCCCACCGACGCCATTGATTGGGCCAACGTTGGCTTCAAGATCCGCGAAGGTGAGCCCCTCGATGCCCCTCCATCCCCCCCTCTCCCCCTCTCCCCTCCGCGCATCACCACCGTCCCAGACCTCGCCCACTAACAACCCCCAGTCAACGGCCACATCGAGTCCCACTGGTCCAAGAAGACAGGCCAATGGACCCCCCTCAAGTTCGTCGCCGACCCCCACATCCGCATCCACGGCATGTCCCCCGCCCTCAACTACGGCCAGCAGGCCTACGAGGGGCTCAAGGCCTTCCGCGCCCCCGGCGACTCCCGCCTCCAGATCTTCCGCCCGGACCGCAACGCCACCCGCATGCAGCACTCCGCCGCCGTCGCCTCCATGCCCCCCGTCCCCGAGGACATGTTCGTCGCCGCGTGCCGCGCCGCCGTGGGGCTCAACGCCGAGTTCGTGCCGCCGCACGAGACGGGCGCGGCCATGTACGTGCGCCCGCAGATCTACGGGTCGAGTGCGCAGCTGGGGTTGACGCCGCCGGACGAGTACATGTTTTGCGTGTTTGTCGTGCCGACGGGGGTTTACCACGGGGTTCACCCTGTCAAGTGCCTTATTCTCGACAAGTTTGATCGCGCGGCGCCGAACGGGTCGGGCCATGCCAAGGTTGGCGGGAACTATGCGCCGGTCCTGAGGTGGACGGATGGGGCGCGGGATGCTGGCTTCGGGATTACGCTGCACCTGGATAGCGTGAACCACGATGAGGTGGACGAGTTTAGCACGAGTGGGTTCTTGGGGGCCAAGGTGGAGGGGGAGAGCGTTACCATCGTGGTGCCCGACTCGAAGGCGGTGATCGACAGCGTCACTAGCGATAGCGTGCAGAACATTGCCAAGAGCTTCGGGTGGAAGGTTGAGAAGAGGGCGGTAAGTGGGCTACTCCCCGGGTCTCCTCCCATCCCCTCGTCCCAGCATCAAAAGAGAGCGTGCGGCTAACATACATACCCGCAGATCAAATACGCCGAGCTCCCCGCCTTCTCGGAGGTAATGGCCGCCGGCACGGCCGCCGGCCTCGTCCCCATCCGCTCCATAACCCGCGACTTCGACTCCTCCAACCCCAGCTCCCTCACCTCCGCCGCCTCCGCCGGCCGCGAGCGCGTCTCCTCCTCCAGCGAGGACGGCACCGAGACCGTCACGTACCTGCCCGACTCGCAGGAGGATGCGGGCCCCATCTGCCTGAGGCTGCTGGGCGAGCTGAAGGGGATCCAGCTGGGCAAGGTTGAGGATAAGTTTGGGTGGTGCTTCGAGGTGAAGGAGAAGGACGGGGAGGGGATTGAGAGGGCTTGAGGGTGGAGTCGGATAGGCACTTGGGAAGTTGTATATGCCCGGCGTAAGGTGGATCGGATGTATGTGACGACTACACAAAAAAGATTTAACGATGTTTTCACGAATAGTTCTAGTGACAAGACGGGATATCAATTGCAGTCTATGAAATTCGCTACCATGAAACCCATCCAAGCCCAAAACTCCAATCCCTAACCCATCACCTGTCATACCTCGCACCGCTCACCTCGCAAGCGTCCCCATGAGCCGATGCCTCGCACTCTCCCTCTTCCCATCCCTCTCCCGCTCCCTCTCCCGCCCGTACCGCGGCTCCTCCTGCCCCTCGTCGGACTTGGGCGGCCTGGGAGGCGGCGGCGGCGCAGACGTCGGCGCCTGCGGCGCGTCCGCTTGCCCCGCGTAGTAGCTCGGCGCCCACTCGTTGGACACGCGCCCCGAATCGCCGCGGGAGTGCCGGGAGGACACGGGGCTGACGGGCTCCGGGCGGTACTGCGGCGTCTCCTGCCTGTAGGTCTCCTGGGGTTGGGCGGGCCTGTGCTGGGCGGGGGTGCCGTTCATTTGTTGCTGGTGCTGCTGCCGCTGTTGCTGCTGCTGTTGCTGCTGCTGCTGCTCCTCATAGCGCGGATCCCTCTGCGCGGGCGTACGCGCCTGAGAGGGCGGCACCTGGCCCTCATACCCCGCCCCCGACTGCCACTGATACTGCTGCGGCTGCCTCCTCCCATCCTCATCATCCGAGTCCGGCCCCTCGTCGTAATCCTCCTGGCCCCTCAGCTCGCTCCGCATCGCCAGGCTGGCGCACAGGCTCTTCGCCTCCTCGATGGCCTGCTTCTGGTCCTTGAGCGCCAGCCGGCGGTCGCGCGTCTGCTTGTCCTCGGCCGCGATGGCCTCGACGACCTGGTTGTCCATCTTGAGGATCTGGATCGGGTTGAAGAGGCGGAGCATGCCGAGGAGGAGGTGGCGCTCTACGACTTGGGTGATGACGTTGCGGATGAAGATCCGGGCGGTGAGCTTGGGGTTTTGTTAGTTGGTGTTTGGTGGTGGATGGATTGACGGGGGAATGGGGAGTAGGGAGCAACTCACGTCGTAGTAGATCAACATCTTCTCGAGGACCTCCTCCGCCTCGGTGTACGTCGCCTCATTCTCCGACGACTTGGCCCTCCACGCCCGCAGCCTCTCCTCATACTCGGGGTCGAAAGGCTGCACCTCAAGCTCCATATCCTGCACCAGCCCCTTCATCTCGGCATCCGCCTTCTCCACCAGCTCCTTCATATTCGGCTCAAGGAAGTGCATCCGCAGCTGGTCCCGCATCCGCGTCGGCCACGAGTAATCCAGCACCTCTGCCAGGAACTCGTTGCAGATGGCGCTAATATTATCCTTGTACTCCTGCGCCAGCGCCGGCCAGTTCTCCGAGTAGTCCTGGAAGAGGATGTACGGTGCCCGCGGGTTCGAGTCCATCGGCAGCTCCGTGCCCCGGATCTGCCGCAGCAGGGGCTCGACCTCTCGCTTGGCGAACTCCTGCTTCGAGCGGCTCCCCGAGGCAGCCATGGCGCCGGGCACCATGACTTCCGAGTCCGCGAAGCCGATCTTGCGGCCGGTGTCCCGGAAGCGCCGCGAGAACCGCTCGCTCTCCTCCCTCACGCGCGCGCGGAGCCGCTGGCTCGGCGTCCCCTTCCTCGTCGCCGCCTTGGGGAAGAAGCGCTCGCCGGGGGGGTTCTTGTAGTTGCCGTTCACCGACGCGGTGACAAGGTTGTTGGAGGCGGAGAACAGGTCGCCCATCTGGAAGCGCATCTCCTCCACCGTGTCCATGCCGACGCCCAGCGCCCGGAGCTGCGTCTCGCACCGCGTGTGCGCGTCCTGGATCTGCCGCCGGAGGGTGTTGACGTGGCGGCCGATGTGCCGCTGGAGCTGGACGCTGAGCTTCTGGCGGAGGGGCTCGACGCCGCACATTGTCGGCGGGAGGGCGGCCCACTTGCCCGTGGTGAAGAAGGCGTCCTCGCGCGCCTTGCGCTCCTCGGCGGTGGGCCACCCCTGGCCCGGCGCCGGGGGCCCGGGGTTCAGGAGGACGAACCAGCCCAGCTTGAAGTTGTTCTCCTCGTCCTGGTTCGTGACGAGGCCTATGAACTTGTCCTCGAGGCCGATCTGCTCCGTGAGGTCCGGCTTCGTGAGGACGCCGACGGTGCGGGACCCGTGCGGGTCGAAGTGCCGCGCCTTTTGAAGGATGGGCGCCTGCACGTAGTCGTTGTTCCCGCCGATGACGGCGAGGATGATGGTCCGCGAGCTCTTCATGTACCGGTCCGACAGCGCCTCGATGGTCTGGATGTCCGCCGAAGACTGGTCGCGGTTCGCCACGCGCACGAGACCCGGTAGGTCCACGAGCGTCAGCAGCGGCATGTCGGGCCCGCGCTTGTCCACCACGAGGATATCCCGCGCCGCGAACCGCCCGGGAATGTCCTTGGGCGCAATGAGGTCGACGGCCTCGCGCATCATGGCGTCGAACGGCGTGTCCTGGTTCACCGTGCCCCCGAACCGCTTCAGCTTCTCCTGCTCGTTGTAGGGCCTGTTCTTGTCGGGTATGATGGACACGCTCAGCACCTCGTCCTTTGCCCTCCGCATCCGGATCTCGGTCGCGAAGCGCGTGCAGGCGCCCGCATCGCGGGGGAAGGGCGTGCCGGTCAGGGCCTCGAGGACGGAGCTCTTGCCGGCGGACTGGTCGCCCACGACGACGATCTGCGGGAGCTTGACGTCGTCGAGCTGCGCGAACTGCAGCTTGTCGACGAGGTCGAGGAGGCCCCGCTGCTCGTCGGCGAGGCCCGTCGTGTTGAGGGCATTGTCGATGGTTTGCCGCATGTTTGGATTCTCGGGTTGGACAAAATAACCCATGCCCGAAAGGATGTTGTAGGAGGGAAGAGGAAAGCGAAATGCAAGGCAGTGGAGCCCAGCCCTTTTTCTCGGCGGCAGGGCTCTTTTATGTCGACGAGGTTGGGCGGGCGCCACCAGCTTCATCAATGTTACGAGGTACCTTTTTCCCACCGGCATGCATGTGACGCAATCAGTCTAACCCCAGGTCCTCTTCGCCACTACTATTATCGGCATTGCCGGGGAACACCCAGACAAATCGAGGCCATGGAGCGCTCGAGCGCCCGGAATAAGGCTGCCTAACCCGCGTATTCGAGTTCCACGCGTCCCTCGGGCGTGGAGGTTCCCGCTAAGTCCTGCACAGCCCTGCGCCGGGGCGATTTCAGCGCGCCGCGTCCTCACTTCGGGCGTATAGCGCGTGTGAAAGGGACTGAAACAGCCCGGTTGCCTCCATTGGGCGGTGACGTGGGAATGTACGTATTGCTGGCGTACGTACGTACATTCTTGGCAATAGTGGGTCCGGGGTTTTCCTCAGTCGAGCTTAATTGGACCACGTGCCTGCTGCGCCACGTTTGTCGCCACAGGCCAGCTGAGGCTTGACGAGTCTCTACCACGTGACTTTCTCTTTCTTTCTAGAATGTACTGCTGATAGGGAGTTCACATGCAGCTAGGTTCATCGTGTCGAAGCCCTTAGCCTCAAGACATTCAAGATGAATTAGAAACATTAACATTAAAGGGTATCATTAAGGCGCCACAACTAATTACGAGGCAGCCCAGCTCGACTAACAAGCGCATAATTCGTAATCATAGTGGCCATCCCCGCAGGAGACAACATCCGCCCGTTGGCTTCACTCCGGCACTTTCCAGCAGTGCCATCAAGCAGAAACCACGCCGCGGTAAGGTGGTAATACATGAGTTGAGGGCCCATCCAACCGTGAGACCGACTTGCTTCAGATGGGACAGCATCACCGTCCAGTACGCGAGCCGACGTCCTCGCAGATGGGCAGTCGGTGTTAGCTGTGGGCAACCAGCAGTCCGATGACGACTGACGCTTCACCAGCTAACAACACGGCGTCGACCGGGCGCCCTTGCGACCAGCATTTCAGCAAAGCGCAAGTTGTTGCCAACAATAGCGACGGCTACCCGGCCATCCCAACCCTGCCCCATCAAGCAGCAGCACAGCGAGCGCTCCGTCGTCGACTTGGTAGTCGCTGGATATCTGAGTAGGCAACCGTTAGTTTCGATAACAGACCCATTAAATCCAGGCAAGCAAAGGAGCAGTCGAGAACGACGTGAGGTATCAGAAGAAAGTGTAATCAATGGTTAAAATCAGTCGGAGCATAGCTCTCTTCAGATAACATCTAGCGTAATTACAATCATCATGCAAGGGGTAAAAGAAAAGTGAAAAGATAAAACGTACCTCGTGAGTCCAGGTTCTCGGTCCAGCCGCGGTGATGGCGTGGCCGGACGGTTGCATGTCAATGGACAAGACTGATGTCACAGATGCCGCTGCCAGTCATATAATGTACATAGCGCGAGAGCATTGAGAACGGAATCGCTCGTGTCCAACATAAAAGGATCCGAACTGGATCTAGGCGGGCGACGTAATTACAAGCCCTGCCGCTCGCTCCCATAGCCGGTGACCCGCCCGGCCGTGTCCAGGAAACCATCGACAACGGCCTTGACGAGGCCCTGCCGCTTGTTCTTGCCGTCCGCCCCGATCCGCGGCTCCGACGAACCCATGGTCGGCAGGACGTTGTCGTTCGCCGACAGGCTGACGAACAGGGAGAAGGGCACCAGCCAGACGCAGATGCCGAAGAAGGACGCGATCTGCGTGAAGCTCGGGACGTCGGGGCGGTCGTAGTACGAGTTCATGTTGCGGTACGACTGCGTCTGGTAGCTTGAGAAGTGGCGGAACCAGACATAGTGGTTCAGCATGACGAGGCCTGGGCAGGTGTTAATGACGGAAACTTTGGGTGTAGTCGGTACGAGGGAACGTACAGCACGAGGCAATGAAGAGAGGGTCCGTCAGCTGCACGAATGGGAAGCGCCGCATGTTGCCGAGGTACACGACGTGCGAGGCGATGCTCAGCAGCGACAGGGTAAACGGCAGTCCGTCGACGGCCCAGGCCAGGGTCTGCACGACCATGACGAAGTAGATGATCCGGAGGAGGAACCGCTTCGCCAGGACGGTGTGCTCCTCGACGATCTCGGAGAGATAGTAGAGGCCCGACGCTGAAGGGTGATTCTCGTCAGCTCCAACCGCTCCCGGAGGAGGCGCGGCTCAGCGTGGCTTACCTATCGCCAGCGTCAGGAAGCAGAAGCCCAGGACCGAGCCCAGGTAGCCAACAAGCGTCGTGATCAGCATCATGATGGGCGACTCTGGGTTCCTCTTGCGACAATTGTCGTGTTGAGAGGGGGCAGAGACGGGTTTTGTGGAAGGCGGAAAACCGTCCGGTGTTTTGAACACCTATGAGGAAATGAAAAGCTGATGCAATCTGGACAGGGCGGAATTTTTATGGAGACGCGCTTTTAACCGCAGTTTCTGCTGATAAGATAAGCGGCTTGTCGCATTCGGGCTCCTCCTCCCACTGCCCCACCAAAAATCGTCAAAAAAGTTGCAGGAGCAAAAGAGTCCAGCCGCTTTGAGGTGAAGACCGTTGACGACATACGCCCTCTACAAACCTAATTGACGATCTCCCGGCTCGCGCCTTACCGCCAATATGTCTCGCCCCGAGGATACCCTGTGAGCCCTCCTCGTGCTCCCCATCTATTTTGTTCCCCCCCCCGCTGACCCCTCCCCAGCGCCGCGGACATCCACTACGACGACAATGAGGCCCGCAAGTACACCACCTCGTCGCGGATTCAGAACATCCAGGCCACAATGGCCCACCGCGCCCTCGACCTCCTCGACCTGAAGGGCCCCTCCCTGATCCTCGACGTCGGCTGCGGCAGCGGGCTCTCGGGCGAGATCCTCTCGTCCGTCGAGCCCGCAGACGGCGGGCCCCACACGTGGGTCGGCATGGACGTCTCGCCCTCCATGCTCGACATTGCGCTGCAGCGCGACGTCGAGGGCGACCTCATGCTCGCGGACATCGGCCAGGGCGTGCCGTACCGCCCGGGAACCTTTGACGCCGCGATCAGCATCTCGGCCGTGCAGTGGCTTTGCAATGCCGAGAGCAGCGATACCTCGCCCGCGGGGCGGCTCACGCGCTTCTTTGGGGGCCTGTACGCGTCTATCCGCCGCGGCGGCCGCGCGGTGTGCCAGTTCTACCCCAAGAATGATTCGCAGAGGGACATGATCACCCAGGCCGCCGTGCGCGCCGGCTTCGGCGCCGGTATCCTGGAGGACGACCCGGGCACCAAGAACATGAAGCTGTACCTCGTTCTCACCGTCGGTGGGAGCGACGAGGGCGGCGCTGGCGGGGACATTACGAATGTGGTGCAGGGGATGGACGACGTGGACATTATGGACGCGAGGAGGAGGGCTGCGGCCGCGACCGGCGGGGCGAAGAAGGGGGGCAGGGCGTGGATCGTCAAGAAGAAGGAGCAGCAGGAGCGTAAGGGCAAGGTTGTCAAGAACACCTCCAGGTACACGGGCCGAAAGAGGCGCGTGGCTTTCTAGAGCTCTTGGAGGGGAGGGATATTCTACGCATCGTTACGAACCTGGCGTTTGGGCGGAAAAAGGCATCATCTCGTTTTCATCTTCTGTCCATCTTCTGCTCTCTCTTTTTTTTTTTTCGTTTAGAATAATATACCCAAGAGGATAGCTCCAGCCTGTCTGGCAAGCTTTCAATCTCCGGAACACCCCCTAGTCGTCGTCCTCGCCGAGGCCGCCCGTTCGCCCGGACGTCACCTCGAAATGGGTCGTATACTCCCCCGAGAACCCCGGGATCCCGTCCTCCCCTATCCTCACCCTCGAAGAGCAGACACTGACCTTTAGCCCCGGCACCTGCGCAACGGGGTGGGCGTCCCCCGTCCACAGCTTCACCCTCCAGTGGAGGTGCCTCCTCAGATATGGCACCACATCCGCCACCTCCAGGCTCGCCAGCCTCCCGGCCGTGATGTCCTGCAGCAGCGCGGAAGTGAGCGGCACCGCGCCCGCCACGACCAGCTCGCTGTTCTGGTCCTCGCGGCACCGCGTGCAGGGCGTGTCGGCGCTGCGGCCCAGGACCGTCACGCGCCCGACGGTGTTGTACTCTGCGCTGCCGGCCCAGTCGAGCGGGTTCGGGCTGAAGTCGCCGAGGAAGACGACGACGCGGAAGGTCTGGGAGAGGCCGTGCTTTAAAGCGCGAACGTTGACGATCCAGTCTGTGTATTGGTTGTCTGGGGCGAGGCGCACGAGGGAGTCTGGGATGGGAGCTGAAGAGTGTTAGTGGGGGGCTGTAAAGGGGAGGAGGGGAGGGACTTACCGGTTATATCACCCTCTTCGATGGGGTTCTCTGAGATCTTATTCGCTTTGCTTCCCTCCGCCGGCTTGTCCTTATGCTTCTCCGTCGTAACAGGTTTTTGCTCCTCCTTCGGAGCCGCCGCCGCAAGCCCGATCCCCGCCGCCAGAGACCTCACGGCAGACTTCACCTTGTGCTCCGCCACCACAATAGGCTTCTGCTCCTCGGGGGAGACAGCCGCAAGCCTAGCTCCCGCCGCCAGCCCCTGGAAGCTCGGCCTCCCTGCCGCCGCATCCTTGGGCGCAACCGTCTGCGCAAAGTCAAGGAACGGGTTACTCCCATACAACCTCGCCACCGTCCTCCTCAGCTCCCTTTGATACTCTTCCTTCCCCTTAAACGCCCAGCTCCGCGTCTCAGGATACGCATACCCGAAAACCGCCGTGCTCCGCACGCCCTCGGAAGTCCAGAAGTGGCTCCCCGACGAGTCCCAGAACGGACTCAGCGGCGTCCGCGCGTCCTCCAGCGCCCCAGACCGCACGGTGAAGTTACTATACGGCGCGGGCCGCGCCCCCATGAATTCATCCGGGTTCAGCGCTCCCCAGATGGCCCACAGCCGATCGACGGCGCAGTGGTGAAGCCAGAAGATGGGGTCCATGGCCGAGACGTCGAGCGACGACATGTGGCCGCCGCTGCCGCCGGTCCGGCCGTGGATGTCGTCGTGGACGCTCTCGAGGCTCGTGAGGGGCCGCGTGGCGGTCCCGCGGCGCCAGGTGCTGTTGGAGAAGTCGTCGAAGTCGGTGTAGGAAAGGAGGAGGAGGCTTACTTCCTGGCGGAGGGAGGCGGACTCGTTGTCCAGTTCTTGCTCGATTAGGGCGTTGCGGGAGGTGCCGCGGGAGTCAGGGTGGCGGAGGGTCCGGGGGCGGTTCTCCCACTGTTTGGGTGTCAGGCGTCTCTTCAAGTATGGATCTGTATATGGAGGCGAGAGGGAGGGGGTAGAGGTAGATGTCATACGCCTCTGGTGAGGTCGCCTCCATCAGGCCGGACCTGCGAGATATTAAACGAGAACAGCGGGTTCTCAATCGACTTCCGCTGCCCGTCAGTGTCGACTACGCGGATTGCTTGGCCCGCGATAGACGGTGGGAGCGAGTCTGCTCCCGCGCGGACCTGCGCGGCCCAGTCAAAGTACGGGAGGCGCACGAGCTTCGCGGCCTCGACGTACCGGGCGCGCAGGTTCTGCGGGAACTTTTGGGCTACGTCCTGGACGGCGGAATAGAGGGCTTGCTCGGGGTGTGTTAGTCTCGGCCCGAGGGTGTGGTGTGCGAGGGTGGAGGAGACGAAGGAGAGAGGGGGCAGGGAAGGGGGAAGGGGGAAGGGAGGGGCTCGTACCTCGAACAGGGCGAGGTAGGGCCTGTGCCAGGTCACGAAGAGGATGGACGAGTGGGTGCAGTACCCCCCGAACTGAAAGTCGGGAATCCCCTTTGCGTTGTTCCAGACCTTGTACGGCATGCCGTGGATACCTGCATGTGGGGTGGGACGTCAGCTCTCAGGTTTAGACTTACATGGGCAGGCGGGCGGGTGGAGGGCGGAGGAGGGGAAAGGGGGAGGACGAGGCGAGGGAGGGACAGAACAACGCGGGAACGAACGCACCCGCAATCTGGTAATACGAAGTCGGATCCTCCTTGGGACGCGCCTGGAGCGCCCTCATTCCCAGAACAAAGAGGTTGAACTGGTCGGGGAAGTTGGCCTCGAGATCCCTGATCTCTCGACGGAGGGGAAGGGAGCCTGAGCTTGTGTGAGTGTCTTTCGAGGAGGCGCATAAGGGAGAAGTAGGGCGCCCTACCATCCTGGCCGGGTCTTGTCGGAATGCCGACGACTTTGATGTTTTGGGAGCTCATGTTGGCGGTGGTAGCAAGGCTTGTTCAATCGTATAAGTCTATATATCTCTGCGAGATATGTATCGCCTTCAGTACGGGAATACGGGGCCTTTTATACACGATCTTGTCCCAGCTTACACCCGTCCACAGCAGCACGGGAACCTCAGACCTCCTCACCATGCACGTCCGTAACCACCGTACGAGGCCCCCGACCACTCATCCCCCGCCCATCCTGCCTCAGCGCTCCCACACACCTCCCCTGTCCGCCCCTGTAGCCCCTTTACACCCTCCATTCCTCACCTCGTCACCAAGTGATCATGAATCCACATATCCAACGCGTCTCGCTCCTCAACACCCCGCAGAAGAGGCTACCTGAGCCAAACGCACAGTCATCACACCCAATATAAAGCTGATACTCCCCGCCTCCCATTCGTCACCCGCACACGGAACCTGCAAGCCGGGATCCCGAACCCTCTACCCCGCCGTTACCTCCCGGCAGCTTCCCGAGTGGTCAGCCAACCAGGCGTGGTCCCAGTGTTTCAGCACGATATAAGCTTACCCGGAGAGCGGGGTCGAGTCCGCACCGTCTGTTTCGCGTTACACGGCGGCGGACGCCGTCAGCGCCGCTCTTCCCGGCTCAGCTCCGCCACGCGTCCCTGGTCGACTGGCTTTAAACAGCTTGCACAAGGGATTACAGCGAACTAATGCGGGCCTGCGAGGAGTTGACGTGATGGAGGAGACGAGACTCCTGCTCTGGACCAAGACTGAGCTGGACGCTGGCGTCTCCCTCACCTCCCTTCAGTAAAAACGCGAGGTCTTGGCCAACGGTTCACACCCAACAGGGCAAAAAAAGCTATAATACAAGCACGCTAATGCCTCGAGTACGCTATCGAGAACAAAAATACCTAGAACCAAACGCTCGCCTCGCCCAGCTTCCCCCCACCCCCCCCCACCCCCCCTCTTACCGCCTCCCCTCTTCCTTCTCCCCTCACCCAGCCTCCATGACCCCCTCACAACCACCGGTACTCCATCTCCCGCTCAAGCTTCCCCTCACTAATCAGATACCGCGCCACGAGCTCGGTCCGCGAACCGTCATTGTGGCACGTATTGTCGCACGTGACGACGATCTTCTCCCCCGTGGCGTCTTTCGCGATGCACACGTTGTAGGTATGGTTGCTGGGGTGCTGAGTTGTTTCCGCAGGTGTCAATCAGGGTGGCATTCTTGTGTGTTCTTGTTGCTGCGGGGGATGGAGAGGGGAGGGGTCTCAAAACGGAGCCACATACAGGCCACGTCCAATACAAATCCCAAAAGGTCGACAGGCAGTGCCCGGCCATCATGGCTGCTGCTACCACCCACCACAGCTTCAACTCGTGGCCCAGGATAACCACAACCTGGCCCATCCTGTCGACTTGTTCCGGAAGACGGCTAGAACCCACTTTTGTCTCAGGGTTTGGGTCTCGGTTGGCGGGCCTAGCTCAGGGGCAGACGGGCAGCGTCGATCTGATACCGTGGTTCGATCGGAGGGAGGTCTTCGGGCACTGGGCCGGGAAGAGCGCGGCCGCTCGAGTTGGCTTGAGGAAAGCTCGGCGTGGTCGTCGTAGTTTTCACTTCATCTGTCAACTCCCATTAGCCTCTCTCCCGGATCTTCAGAAACAAGATGCTCACCGCAATACATCTAAATGAGGACTCGGGACTAGGTATTTCAACGTAGAGTTAAGACGATAGCTGGATGAGTCGCACGTAGGATGGTGAATCAAGGGTGGACAAACAAAGCATCCAGGTCGGGAAGTGGAACGTGGGTGTCGACTTCCTTACCGAACACCCCCATCTCGGGACCTTCCCTCGCCTTGATCGAACCTGCCACGCTCGCTGGGACTAACCAAGACGTCCTTCTGAACCACCCCTTACAAGGACCTTGTCTCCCGCCCCCTTTCCTCCAGAGCCCATAAAACACCCAGAAACAACACAATAAACCCCAAAACACAAACAAACATAAGACCGGGAATATGTAATATTGAGGATTCTAGAAGCCTGCTTGCGCCGATATGACATGCAGGCTGGTATCGACAGAAATCCCTAATGTCCCAATATGGACGAAACTCAAAAAGAAAACTTCAGCCCATGAAATCATTTTGATGGGACTGGACAGGAACATTTGCAGATCCAGCCTCAATAACACCCCGCCAACCCTGCGCAAATCACGGACGTTAAGGGAAAAAAGCGTAATAAAAGAATGAAAAACTAAAAAAAAGCAGCACTGCCAATCCATAATCGACTTTTCCTTTCCGGTCATGACGACATGTCTGTCCGTTGCATTTCTCATCCCAAACCCGCTGCAATCAACCGTCGATTCGAGCCCAGTGAGTTGTACTGTGCGTTTACTGCGACAATTAGTACCCGTCTACGGATATGGCCAACCGCCGCGCGGGGCGGTCCATACCTGAGGAGGGCCAGGGGGGACGGGGGGTCCCTGGAGAGGGCCGGGCGGGCCCTGGGGAGGCACCTGCGGACCCCCCGGACCCTGGGGGCTCATGGTCGGTCCGCCGAACTGCCCACCGTACGGGCCGGGGTGGCCGGGCCCCATTCCCATGTAGTGAGGCGGCGGGGGGGCCGGGCGGTAGGGGGTGCCGACGCCCGAGTTGTTCTGCGACCGGCCCCAGCTGAGGCGGACGCGCGAGTTGCCAATGGGGTAGCCCTGCATCTGGTTGATGGCCATCTCCGCCGCGTGCCGGTGCACGAACTGGACGAAGCCGCAGCCCTTGCCCGGAGGGATCTTGACGTAGGTGATCTCACCGAATCCCTGGAAGAAAGAGCGGAGCTCATCCTCGGTCACATAACCCGAGAGGCCTCCCACGAAGACGGTGGTGTTGTTGGGGTCCGTGAACTGGTTCATCTGCGTCGCGGGGTTGAAGCCGGCGCCGGCACCGCCACCGTACGGGGGAGGGAAGGGACCGGGCCACATGTGCTGCTGGGGAACGTTGTTCATCATCGAGGGGGGAGCGTGGTGGCCGGGGAATCCGTGGGAGCTGGGTAGAAACTACGCGTTAATATTCCACGGGAACGGAACAAGCCATCCACTGGTGAACGTACCGGTTCTTGGGAGTGGCCGTCGAAATCCTCATAGGACGACTGCCGCAGTAGACTCCCTGCATCTCAACCAGCGCCCTCTGCTGGTCCGTCTCGTCGGAGAAACGGACGAAGCCGTAGCCACGGCTCTGGCCAGAGACGGCATCCGTCATGATCTTGGCCGACTTGCAGCTGGGGAAGCGAGCCTGGAACAGCGCAACCAGGACATACTCGTTAACCTCGGGGCCGAGGTCACCGACGAAGATGGAGTACTCAGGGCCGCGATCGTCACTTGAGGTACGTTAATGCATTGCTCACGAGTCCTGGAGGTCCTGCGACATACCGTCGGTCAACGAGACCACCGCCAGAAGCCCAGTTCAGCTTGAAGGCACGGCTCGAGTTGGGGATCGCGGTTCCGTTGAGAGAGAGAGCAGCAGTGGCGGCCTCATTGGTCGGGAATTCGACGAAACAGTACCCGGCACTTCTTGTTAGGGCATAACGTCAGTACAGCGGTCTTCTGGCGGCTACGTGTAGTGAGGTAACCTACCCAGAGTTCTTGTCGCGAATAACCTTGACGTTGACGGCCTGGTCGGAGCAGGTACGGAAGACACCCTTGATGAAGTTCTCGTCCATCCACGGCTCAAGCTCGCCCATCCTGAGCAGGGGTTAGTTACGTGAGGTCTCATATCAAAAACCACAACTTCAGCTACGTACCAGAGGGTGTTCTTCGCTTGCTCGTTGGGAGTTCCGCCCATCGGGGGGATATCGCCGCTAGGGGCGGGAGCGGGAGTGGTCGCAGGGAAGCTCATTGTCCTTCACAAGCGGTAAGTTGTCAGTAGAAGTTCGAGACTAAACGCTCGTTGAGGGGTCCGCGAGACAAGGCGGAATGCGGCAAGCGCGGTGGGTCGGCAAAAACGTACAAATACAAACAAATGGAGATACCCGGTTGAGTGGTGTGTTTGAATCAGAGATCTGGGAGTGAGCAGTCAGCATTTGGCTAGTGGGTGAGATTTCCAAGGTAGGTGGTGAATAAGTGGAGTGCCATGGAGCAGGTGATTTGTAAAGACATGGAAGTGTGAAAACCAGTCTCCGCAAATGAGCACATCCGCGGTGACGCTTCCAGAGTCGATCCACTACTCTGCGAACGAGAAGGGGAACAGGACAACGGAACATACTTCTGACAATGTCCAGACAACTAAGGAGCCGAAAGACGTGTTTGCAGGAAACCGTGACTCCGAGAAGCAGTTGAGAAATCTGCGCCGCCACGCCAAGCAGTTCCAACAGAAGATGCTACCCTAGTAATTGGGAAGCGAAGCTTGAAAGTCGTGCGACGTTACCGAATCGCACTTGTACCGAAACTCGAACCTGGAGGATCCCATGTTAGCATCCAGCACCTCATTCTTTCCCTGAATGCCATATTGCGAGGGCCCAATGTTGTCCGGGTAGGGGCGGATGCTCGAAGTGTCCCTTATCCAAAGGCAGCCATCGCGACAGGAACCAGCACACAGTAGCCACTTGGGAATGCTAGCCAATTCCGAGGCTGTCTTCAGGCTGGCTCCAAACGACTAGTGCAAGCATGGCGCGTTTTGATCGACCGGCGGGCAGCGCCTCGGTGGGCAGTACGCTGCACCGGGGCTTAGCCGGCAAGTGGCGAGCCGAGGGGCACGAGCAAAGGTTCCTCAAAACAACTGCCGCCACCTTCGGAGCCGACTCGCCGGTTCACCAGGATCCAGAAGAATGCCCTGCCCCCGTTGATGCCTGGAGCCCCGCGCATGCAGTACAGTCCGCTTCGTCAATGACTTCATGCCTCGACACCGCTGCCTGATGCGCCCCGTCGCAGTGCCACCTAAGCCCGGTATGTCCAGCTTTCCACCATGGCGCAGATATATCGAGGGAGGCCTGGCTCGTAGCCGCCGAGTTCGAGAATTTAGAGCCACGGCTGATCCAGTTCGATCCGAGGACAGGGAGTCACCGGGAGGGCGCAAGCACGAGACATAGCTCGTCATCCGTTGTTGCTCCGCCCTCTGCAGTTGCAAGTGCTGACTGATGCGCCCATGTGGGTCGACGATGTGCGGGCGCTTGTATGCTCCTGAGGAACCTCCGGGGCTTCCATAGCAATGGGCGGCGATCGACAGCTCAGGCGAAGGGCGTGTGGGTGTCGAGTTTCCAGGCGGGAGAGGTGACACGGGCCCACCCGCGGCAACAGAGAGAAGACAAAGGAGACGGGTGCTCGGGGGCGACTTACTTTTGAGCGCCTTGCAAAGACAAGAAGTCAACCGTATCCGATACGATTGATCAGGCGAATGTACAATACTTCCAGACTCGATTGCTGGAGGCGGAAGTGTATATGGACGGCGCTCGTGAGGCCAATGGATATGTCGCAAGACAAAGTAGAGACGCGAGTCGCGAAGTAGTTGAAGGAGTGGTCGGGTCGACGCGAATTACGGAACCGATAAAAGGATTTTCCCTTGGACGTCGGGTCGCTGAATTATCGAAAGGACGACGAACGACAGGCAGAAAAAGGCAGCAGTAGGAGAGTTGCGAATGACTGGCTGGGTTCGTAAAGTAAAAATCGTTCCTGCGCGACGTTTCCGAGAAACAAAGAACCAGAAACAAAATCAGGAAGGGAAAAAAGGGATTCCGAATTGCTTGACTCGTTCGAGGGGTGGTGGATTCGTGCGGCCCGGTCGTTGTGGGCTGGGCTTTGGCCTGGCGCGGAAAACACAAGAAACTCGTGTGCTGGTTCAGTGGGCCTTCAGCTGGCGGGGAAAAAAACGGTAGCTGGGAACCCCAAGGGCGCGGGCGGAAGGTGGCACGACAACAAAAAAACAATCACGAAAGATGCTTCTTGAAATCGCAGCACGAACAAACGCTCGACGACGGGGGATACACGGACAAAACGATTTTACGTGCGAAGAACGAGGACTAACAGAACAAGGGGAAGAGGGAGGGGGAAGGAAGAAGAGGGCAAACGGAAAGGCAAGAGTTAGTTTCTCGATGGTGGTGGAGTAGGTGAGGTAATGGGAAGCGGAAGGAAGAGGGACGAACGACGAGAAGGCAAGAAGAAACGGCGCGAGTCAAACCAAGCTGAGCAGGCGATCAGGCCAAGCAAGGTACATCATTGTGCCCCACCATCCTGTCGTGGTCCTTGGTACCTGGCCCTAAAACGCGGCACTGACAGGTATCCATACAAGTATAGACGTACGGTGTCCTGGCCTGGCTACACACGGTTCCGATTGAGCTTGTCCCGGGCCCTCCGCAAGGTCACTGTTGCCTCGTGCCTTCCGAGGTCCACCGGCGTCCAACTGGCCCGCTCCAAGGCTCCACTTACCCGGTCTCAACTCACTTCTGACCAGATCCTATCTTCATCAAGTTCAAAGCTCTGGGTATCGTGAGCTCCGCGAGCGGAGTGAGGCACGATGGGGTTGGACCAAGGCCTGCCAATGGTTTTGCGGGGCGCGGCATGCTCGCTCGGTTCTGCCCTCAGCCGGTGACGTACTCGTGTGGATCGGGCGATACCTAATTCATCGCACTGTGGCCACCAGCTAATATCCAGCCCTGCGAATTCGATGGACGGATGCAAGACACATATCGACTAGCACCGCTTGCGGTGAGCTTGTTTGGCTGGACGGTGGTCGATGTGCGGTGGCACTCTCGGCGACGTCTCTTTGGACTGTTGGTCGAGGAAGTTTCCTCGTACATCATTGTCAATTAACTTCAGGTATCAGCGAACAGACCCGCGGTACCCACGCGTCGACCTGCATCTGAAGGAGCAGGGGCGCCTCCTCTGTCATGCTGCAGCTTGATATCGCAAGTACCAGAGGAGATGTCGCTCCTTCCGGCTTGACCCCACAGGCAAGCAACCGCCACAATGCGGGAAGTCGCATCCCACTTTTGCGAATTGTGATGTCCAGCCCACAGCCGAGGAAGGGGAATGCGCGGTGCCATGGGGCATGTGCGACTTTTGGTACCTGGGAGGGGTCAGGGTTGCATCCTTCCCCGCTCAGCTTGGCTGGCATTAGGTTGATCGGTCTAATATTGGCAATTGGACACTTGTATCAGACCCGATATCTTGGAATAGCATTACCCATAATTCCTTCAAAATTATCCATTATCAGAGGTGGCATTTTGGCACATGTGAGTGAAGGTGTATTACCAACTGCTTTCCCTAGAGCTAAGCTCCTCATAGCTGTTTCAAGGTGCGTGCAAGTGACGTTTCTTTCTAGCGTTAACGGATGGCTCGAACGGACCGATTACTCCGTCGGATCCATCTAATTCACATTTGTCAGTTCAGCTATATTACAGTGCCCGTATCCATCAACACCCAAGATCGACGGTCACCTGTGTTGCCAATTTGATATCACGACCGAGGTGTCGGAAAAAGCATCGCAGTAGTACATCGGGCCGGATGGGACCACGGCCCACCGACGACCATCTCCCAATGGGCCGGGGATTATATACCGATTTAACCACGCCGGCCGTGAGCGCGAATACCTTTTTAAGATCAACGCGGGACGATCCTCCGGAGCAAAAGGAGCGCGGGTTTCCACGCATTCCACCGAGTCCATTCCCGTATCGCAAGATCCCCGTGTTTCGAAACACGGGCACTGTTTCTCCTTTCAAGTTTCAAAGATCTTCCACGGGCGTTCTGTCTGTGTTGCGTCGCGATATTAACAAGACGCAGGAATATCTAGGTCCCTAATCCCACGGCCGACTTGGTTGGTGCGGGAGGGCGAGAGGCGATACTCCCATGCAGGTCTTATTGCGAAGCGCAGCAACGCACGCGCACACCGAGTGCGGCCAACCATGCCCCTGGCCACGGCTTCCGATGGAATGTCCGTTCCCATACTGCGAGGCCGACCAACCTCGACGTCGTTCTCGTGAGCTGTCCTGTCCCATCTCTGTCGATACGGGCGGCTCTTTGGGTGGAACAGCTCGAGGCTGAAATCGGAGCGTGACGTCTCAGAGGCCAAACGTCGGACAGCTTCGCGTTTTCCCAGCCCTGAGTGCGACCCTCCCCAATGGGCTGCGTACGGGTACAAAGACCGTTTCAGGGGCTGGAAGTCGCCGGGCCAATCGCGGCGCGCCGTCGTCTTGACCCCTGTAGCGATCCGAGGGCCTGAAATCTCATCATTTCTGTGTGACCGTGCCCCGGGCGGGCGCCCTGATCCTCGGCCAAGAGTCAGTTGCTACTTTTTTTCCTTTCTTCCCCAGACTTCTTCGCGGAGCCGCGGCGTAAAAGAACCTGAGTGGGAACCTGGGCTGCGTCGTTGAATGGGGTCTCCAATGCATTGAGGATGCTCACTCCGAGGTACCTAGTCCAGTCTACAAGTACGGACGAAGCCGACAGAGCCGGCTCGATCCCCTGGAGACTTCGGGGAATATTGGGGCGCATTCGGTATGTCGGCGTCACTAATCTCCTCCTCGTACCCCATGTCGACAGGGGATGCATTGGGCCCGGTTGTTTCCACGTGGGAAAACATTTCGCGTTTACAAGTATTAACCTCGTGTTTGCCAACATTGGGTTTAACGTAACGCGCGCGTTCAGGGGATACTCAGTTCGTGGATGGGAAAATGATACCTGGACAAGACGCCGGACCGGGATCTATTACTGACACGTCGGTTTTGGAGTTCCGATATTACACCCACGGAGCACGCACGGGAATCTCATCCCGAGAAAGTCGGCAAGGTCGGACTGGGAATCGAAAACACGAGTTGACTGCTATCGTATTGCCGTGTTATACCGCGTAAAACGCGTACGAGTACCCGTCATTCCCCTGCCCCAGTGGACACGACCCAGGCCCCTGGAAAGTTTGGACGTCCACATATAAAAAGTCCCCGGGACTTCGCCTCTCAAGCTGTCTGTTCCTATTCGTACTCGTCCGCATGCTCCTTTGTCCCGACAAAATTTGTCACTTGCAGTATTCTTCCCACACATCCTGCAGGTCCGATGCAGGCCTCCTGCTTTCGCATGAGGGCGGCGAAATTTCCGACCGGAGCGGCGGAGTGCTCGGTGTTGTTGCCAAGAGGAGGGGCAACGACTCCGCTCTTTTAGCTCCGGCGGCCGGCGGGGTGAGGTCTATGAGCGGGCGGGTTTAGCTTGTACAAGCACGGATCGAGTCAACTGAAATGACCTTCCCGCTCAGGAACGACGGTTGGTGTTATATGGTTAGAAGTGCGATTAACGGATACCTCAACGAGGTGGGATCGGCCTGTTCCGCCTCCCTACACAACCCGTATCGAGAGACTGGCTCGGAAGAACAAGAACCACGGATATCCTAGCTGCCTTTCCTCATCAGTCAATAATACCCGTCGTCCGCTGACGCTAGTAACGTTTTAGTCTAATCCCTGGCAAGGCCAAGAACCCTGGAGACGGCGTCTACGGACGGATCTTTACGGTAGGGCCGGGTACATTCTCTGGCAGGATAACGGGTTGGCGGGTGACGCTGGCGTGAGTGGATGCTTACGAGGCGTTTGAGTTCCGCGGTTGACGCTAATACAGTGGGAATTTGCTCCGAAGAGCTGTTGCTAGGTGGGCGTACAAGTATTTTGCTCATGTACTTGTCCGACCAGGGCAAGGACCTGGTGGTGAGCGGGGTTAGCGTGTCTGTCGCCTTGCGAGGTAAGCCCAAGATGCAGAGCTCGACAAGTCTCTCGCACGAGCTCTAGAGACAGACGAGCTGGCAGGACAGAGGAGAAGCCGCCTTCCAGATCTCCAACCAACGATGTGTATGTCGGGCGGGGCAGTCACAAGCCACGTAGTAGATCTTCAAGTATGATGTGAGGGTGAGCTGGTGGACAAGCGTCACCCTGGGTACCCGAGGCTCGGGATCGTGTACTTCTACCTTGGAGGAAGAAGAAACTCGTTATGCTCGTCCATACCAGTATAAGTATATCGGTGGTTCTCCCCGCACCGTGGAATCGATGGGGTCCAGGCTTCCAGGGGTCCGTCGGATGGGCTGATGACTGATAGGATATGCCGGTCAGCGGCCGAGCTCGGAGAAGCGCGCTTCTTCCGGCGCTTCGGCTTGGCTTGGAGGCTGCACATCGAGCTAGTTGAGCAAGCAACACCCGGCCATAGAGCACGGACAGGTTTTGGCAAACCAACATTGAGCAGATAAAAGGTCGACTGCGTAGACACCGAGACGAGCCGTGTGCTTATGCCGTCCATATAAGGCTGATGGAGGAGCCCCATTGGGCTTTACCTGGTTGGCCCAATAAGACTTGATGCTGCAGAGCATTCAACGACATGGAACAGGGGCCAAGTTTTAGTCGAGATTTTCGCGCCATTCCAGTTGATCGGTATGAATGTGGGACTTCAAAGCTCTGTCTATAACGGTGAGACTGTCTGGGATATTTGGTCTCAGAGGAAAACATATATGTCGGTAGGTGTTGGCAGTCACAGCAAGACACTGAGTCGTGGTGGTTGAGGCGGTGAATGACGCAGTGGTGGTGGGCGCGTGGCGGGCTGGGTGCCTGTGGCCTGTGGCCCAAGCGTCCCGCCTGCCAGCTGGCAACCATACTTCTTGCCCCTCGCCCCTCTTCACCCCTCCACCAGTCATCAGTTGCGTCACAGTTTATTACCTAAATCCCCAAGACTCGGGTTCAAGCATCGAAAAGTCAACCTTACCTCGTACCTGGAGCTTCGTTTTCGCAAGTCCTAGCGAGCCCGTCCTGTAGCATCTGGTTGGCGCATCTTGATATTCGCATCCTCCAGCCTGTTATTACCTTCCCGCACTCTTCCGAGTCAGCCTGACGATTTTCGGCGAGTCGCTTACTGCCTCGGGATACCTGCTTCACTTACCAACCCGATACACAACTCGGTGCCTTTGTCGCTCTCCGATGAAACCGGGGTTCTGACCATCATACTGGAGACTTTCTTGAACTCCTTGCGCGACCTTACTACTTCGACGATCTCCCCGGGCCCACATCCCCGTGTCGAATCCAGAGGAGGAGCTGTTTGATTCCCGGTCGATACTACCCCTCCTCGTCAACACCCCGCACTCCAGTCGCACCAGCAGCAGCGACTTTAGAAGAAGGCGCGGGCAGACACATAGACCGATCTCGCGACACCGAATTCAACGCCCCTCCTCTGCGCACAGTTTCTTCGTTTAAGCAAAATGGCGGACGCCGAGATCTCAAGCTTTGTCGACATCACGGGAGCCTCTGCCCCGGTGGCACGAGGCTTCCTGGAGATGACGAATGGAGACATACAACAAGCCATCCAGCTCTTCTTCGAGAACCCCGACCTACAGTACAGCATAAGCTCCGCGACGAGACCGGAGGCGGAGGCGGAGGCGACGTCGAGTCGCCAGCGAGGGGGCGTGCGCGAGGACGACCAGGGCGTCATTCACATAGATAGTGATGACGACGACAGCGACAGCGGCGGTGTGCAGGGGGTTGTCAGGAACGCCCAGGAAGAGGAGGACGCCGCCATGGCGAAGAGGCTACAGGAGGACATGTACTCGGGGGACCCGGGCGGTGTTGAGGGCGTCAGGTCCCCCATCCGCGGCACGACGGAGACCCTCGTCGCGCCAAATTCTGCATGGGGAGGAGGCTTCGGCGATGATGACGTTCACTCGGAGGTGATGGAGCAGATCCAACGCAGGCGGGATCAGAGGGGTAGGTATTCAACCCAGCCGACGTCCTGCATCACATGCTGACCCTATCTGCAGCTAGGAACCCCAATCCGTTCAACCAGTCCATCTGGGACGATCCGTCGGAGCAACGGGCTCCCAGTGCGCAGGCCTCACGCTCGCAGCGCCTGGCGGACCTATTCCGGCCGCCGTACGAGCTCATCTCGAGACTCACCTGGGACGAGGCAAGGGAGGAGGGCAAAGATATGAAGAAGTGGATCCTCGTTAATGTTCAAGATATGAGCGACTTTAACTGCCAGGCCCTCAACCGGGACATTTGGAAAGACACCGCCATCCGCGACCTAGTCGCCGAGAACTTCATCTTCCTGCAGTATTCCAAGGATGATGTGTTGGCGCGCGACTATCTCAACTTCTACTTCCGCGATCACGAGAGCCCCCAGTGCTACCCGCACGTCGCCATCGTCGACCCTAGGACGGGAGAGCAGGTCAAGGTCTGGAGCGGGACGCCGTTCCCGGATGCGGCGGACTTCCACAGCCAGCTCGCCGAGTTCCTCGACCGCTACAGCCTCAACAGCAACGTCAAGAACCCCGTCGTCAAGTCGAAGTCGCGGCAGCCCCAGGCGGTCAACGTGGATCGGATGACGGAGGAGGAGATGCTGGAGATGGCGCTCAAGAACAGCCTCAACGGCGGCGAACCCGCCGCGCAGCAGCCCAGCGTCGAGGACCCCGACGCGCTGACCAAGTCGCCGAGGCCCGGGGAGGGCGCGGAGGCGGGCGCGGGGCAGGCGGAGGAGCCGAGCCGGTTTGCGGCCATCTCGAGCACGAACCCGCACGTGGAGCCCGAGCACGACCCTGGCTCGACGACGCGCATCCAGTTCCGGCACGCGAACGGGCGCATCATCCGGCGGTTCAACGCGCAGGACACTGTGCGGCGCATGTTCGAGTGGCTCAAGGCGGAGCCGATGGAGGGCAAGGAGGGCCTCGAGTTTGAGCTCAAGAGGATGCCGCAGGGCCAGGACCTCATTGAGAGTCTAGACCAGACGATCGAGGAGGCCGGGCTGAAGCAGGGGACCGTCATGATTGAGTTCCTTGACTAGTTGTACTATGCCGAGCGCCGCCGCCGTGCCGGGTCCGGGTCCGGGCGGAAGAGGCGCAGGTTGGGGGCTCCGCCCCCGCGGGTGAAGCTGATGAAGTCTATAGAGGAGGAGGAGGAAGAAGAGGAGGAGCCGTGGGACACGGAGAGTGTGGGGAGCTTGTCCGACTCGGAGCTCGAGTCTCTGTTGGACTATGATGGTGATTTCGAGGTGTATGAGGACGAGGACGACCTCGTCTATCACAGTCCTGTCAAACGGAGGAAGCGAGAGGCCTGACAAGCGGAGGGAGGGAGTGGTGGCCTCGTCAAGAGCTCCCGTTTGTGTTTCTCCTCTTTCTAGTTTCTTCGTCTGTTCTCTTGCGTTTGGTTTGGTTCGGTGGACCTTGTGGAGGGGCTTTATCAATAGAGGGTGCATTAGAGGCAATCAGTCTTTGTTTCTGCGGTTTTTGATCACTCTTTTGAGAAGGGACGAGCGGGAATGGAGCGGAAGGAAAGGGGAAGGGGTGGTTGGAACGTCGATGACGGATAGCGAATAGATCTTGCGAGTTCCGTGGCATGTTTCGGGGTTGAAGCCTGGGGATGAATGATATCATCTTTGAATCCCGAGTTGTGGAGAGTGTGGTGGCCTTGCCATTGTTCTTTCGCCGTCGTATACCGGAGAGCTTGCGGAATCGAAGCATCGACCTCTGTGCTGCCGTGGAGCCTACCTAACTTTCGGTCTCAGGGTCTTATTAACGTTAGGGAAGGGGGTCCAAGAAGCCCAATCGTAAAACAAAACTCGCGCTGGTTCATTGGCCCCGCGTCCCCGGCGCTACGTTCTGAGCGGCGTCTCATCCGCCAGGCGAGGTATCCACGACGGCGGTGACGTCGACGCGGCGGGAGCGTATCGTCGTCTACTGGAGGGGCGTTCGTGGTTGCGTCTAGAGGGACGGCGGATTTGGAGAAGGGATATGGCATCAGACGTTATGAAACTGGGAGGGGAGCTATCAGCGGCCGAAGGTGTCGAGGAAAGTGAGGTGAGAAGATGGAGAACTAGTATGGACAAATAGACCCTTCTGTGGCCGCTTGGTCGCTTTCCGAAGATCGACGCTGGGCTTGTGGTCGTGGGGACCTTCTTCCGCGGTTGCTTGCTGGGATGTCCTTGTCCCATCAGGACGTGTTGAGACTCGAGGGCAGGATTGAAACCATCCAAGGGATAAGAATCACCCACGTCAGGGAGTAAAGGGAACAGAGCCCACCGCGAAGGAATGATAACGACACAGGGAAGCGCATTGGAATCACCCATGTCACCCGAGCCATGACAGGCCTACAGGTCGGCCAGGGAAGCTGGCTACGCCCGTTCCAACTAACACCTACACCAGCACGAACCTGGGTGTTATATCGTATACATAATATCTCGCCGAGCTCTACGATGGTGGTTCGCGTTTGACTAGACGCGCAACGCACTCCATTGGTCAGGGACTCGCGGCTATCAACCCCGGGACGTGAGTGTTAGGACCCATCACAGACACGCGCATGACCCCAGAGGCCTCAAGTCATCCCCAACACCCGGACCTCAAGAGTAGAAGTCAAGAAGAGCATTTGTGCCCATACCCATCAAAAGAATGGCAGCGGTGGGAGTCGAACCCACAACCCAGGCGCTGTATGAAATCACACGCTCTTTCCGCTGTTTTGAACAAACGCTGTGCTTTATCATTGAGCTACGCTGCCCTTGTTCCTCCATTTTGGGGCCTCTAGGGGTGCCTTGGTATATAAGAGACGGCCTGGGAGGCGTTGGGTGACTTGCGTCTCGTGACGGGCATTTGAACTATAACCCGGATATCATAGGCTGTTGCGATGTCCGGATGGGGGTGGAGTGTATCGGACCCGACGAGGCCCGTTTATCGGGGTTGCCCGGCGCCGAAGTTAAAAGCGTCCTCGGGACGTCCGTCTCGGCGACATTGCCCTGTAGATGCAGCAACGCCGGGCTCCGCCTAGAGTCCATGGTCACCATCCTGAACGTCGGCGTGATGCAAGCGAATTCCAGCTCGCGAATCTTCAGCCAGTCTCATAGCGCGAGACTGCTCCGCCATCCACGTGTGTCCCGGAACGCGAGGCCCGGGGGTTCTGATGATGTCCGACAAGGGGTTGGGACCTGATCGAAGAATCAACTTAAACAGCGAGACTGCTGGAGCATCCCGGCAGCAGAAGCGCTCGCCTCGCTTGTATGGTAGCGGTCCATCTCCTCCGAGACTGGCTGGCCGGTGTAAGTAGAGTCGAGAAGTGGTTGTCGGTCTGCTGCAAATTTCCTAGCTGGGAAACCCCAGCACCCCCGCGCGGGGGAAGACCCCTCGGCTGCTATCTGCCGACACCAGTACAACGCTGCCCGGCAGATCTTCCCCAACTACTTCTTAAATGCAGAGATCAGCCTCCCGCCTCCAACCTTAGGCGGGCCACGGGAGAGCTTTGGGTTTCTTACTGAAGTAGCAGCGGGACCTATACGACCTTTTGCAACCTTCTCCTTCTTGCCGCCAATTCCCTCCCTGCTAGCTTTGACGGGGGCCACTTCACTTACATGGATGTGACAGCGCCAGGAACAGCCTCCCCCGTGTAAAACCCATCTCCAAAACCCGTGAACAGCCCGGCGCACGAGGCCTCCCCCAGGAGGTGTCTGACATCATGTTCTCCGACCACCTCCGCAACATCCACATCCAGCTCGCCCACAGATGGACCGACGCGGATCTCGGGTCCTTTCGGCCACGGGGCTCCCTCGCCATCCTCGTGGCCCAAGCGCTCCTGCTGCTGCTCCTGCTCGACTACGGCCGCATGCTGTGGCTACGGTCAAAGATGGTATGCGCGGCCCCCGGGACCCTCCTGTGATGCTGGGGAAGCTAGGAAGCTGACGGAGAGGACCTACAGCCTCCCGGCCCCTTGCCGCTTCCCGTAGTCGGGAACACGCCGCTCCTGCCAAAGAATAAGCCGTGGATCTACTTCGAGCAGCTATCAAAGCAGTACAACGCCCCCATCATAACCTTTTGGATCGGCAGGTACGCATCCCCAGCAGCCCCTCTCCTACACCCCTAACACCGCCAGGAACCCCACCGTCTGGATCAACGACGCCTGGGCCGCCAGCGAGATCCTCGACAAGCGCGCGGGCATCTACGCCTCCCGCCCGCGCATGGTCGTCTTCGCCGAGCTGGGCGCCGGCCAGTCCAACCTCGTCAACATGTACACCATGACCCCGGCACAGCGCGAGCGGTGGCGCGTACACCGGCGCCTGATGCACCATGGCGTCGGCGTGCAGTCCGCGCGACGTTACCGCACGTTCCAAAACGACGAGAGCCGGCTCGTGGCGGTGGACCTGCTCTCCTCGCCGGACGACTACGTGCGGCACTTTGAGAGGTACGCCACGTCGGTGGTGTCCATCGTCGGCTTCGGGCGGCGCGTCGAGGCGGCGGACGACCCCATCATCACCGAGGTCATCGCGACGATGCACCTAGCCGCGGACCTCAACGTCCCCGGAAAGACCTTCCCGATGTTGATGGAGACGTTCCCCTGGCTCGCAAGGTTCCCCAACGCCGTGGCGCCGTGGAAAAAAGGGCTGGGCCGGAAGCGCGGGTTCCACTTCTTCTACGCGCTCGCGGACGAGGCGGCGCGTAAGCCGGGCAACGAGGGGTCCTTTGCGAAGCACGTCTTCTCGCAGCGGGAGAAGTACGGCCTGGGCGACGAGGAGGTGTCGTCGCTGAACGGCAACCTCTTCGGCGCGGGGAGCGACACGAGCAGCAGCACGCTCATAACCTTCATCCTCGCGTGCTGCGCCTTCCCCGAGACGCTGGCGCCGGCGTGGGAGGAGCTGGACCGCGTGGTGGGGCCGGACCGGAGCCCCGACTTCGCCGACGATGCCGAGCTCCCCTACGTGCGCGCCTTTGTCAAGGAGGTCTTCCGGTGGCGGTCCGTGGCGATTATCGGCGGCCAGCCGCACGCGCCGACGAAAGACGACTACTACCGCGGGTGGCTGATTCCCCGGGGCACCTGGACGCAGGGCAACGTGTGGGCGATCCACCACCACGAGCGCGAGTTCCCGGACCCGGACCGCTTCAACCCGCGGCGGTTCCTCGAGGACGACGAGGCGCGCAGGCCGTTCCCGGGGGAGCGCGGATACATGACGTTCGGGTGGGGCCGGCGCGTGTGCTCGGGACAGGCGCTGGCGGAGCAGGGGACGTGGATCACTATCGCGCGGCTGCTCTGGGGTTTCAGGATCGGGAAGAAGACGAGGGCGGATGGGAGCGTGGTGGAAGTCGACATTAATAACTACACGTGAGTTTTTCCCGCCCCATGCCTGCCAGAGTCGTCACTGACGGGATGTAGAAACGGCCTGAACATGAGGCCGCGACCGTTCGAGTGCAGCATCGTCCCGCGGTCGGAGAGGATCGTGGCCACCATCGAGCGCGAGGGGCGGCAGGCGCTCGCGGACCTGGAGCAGTATCGCGGGGAGACTAAATATCGGATGTCGACGTTTTACTCGAGGAACGACAGGGCCATGGACAAGTACGGGGACGAGGGCGCGAAGGCTTGATGAGAGGGCACTGGATGCGGTTTGAACGAAGGCTTGTATTATGGACGAGGCGAGGCAGGAGTCGACTCGCTCTGTTGCTAGATCAGCTCCACTAGTAAATAAATTTGGCCGGCGTTACCGTGAGGCTCCTTTGCATCCGCGATACCTGGGCATCGCGTCTTTGTTATGAACGGATAATCTCAACCTTCGACGACCAGCTTCAATCAGAAAGAGGGGGGAAGGCCCCCACGATAAAGGCGCAATGGCGAGAGGCGTATACCGCGGCTACCCTCGTCTGAGCGAGGTCCAGGCGCGATCGAGCCCCACCTCACCGAGAAGATAGCGGAGCATCGAGGCCCACCCGCAACGGAGACGTCGGAGAACGGACGCATCCTCCGGCGGTATGCGAGGCCCCCGGCGCTTCTCGAGATCCTGGGGGCCACCTCGCGGCCCGTGTCCACCCAATTGCACCAACGCTCGGAGGCCGAGGCGGAGCCGATGCTGATCTCCGAAACGCCTGTGGATGGCGCTACGCTGCCCCGGACCACCGAGAAGAAAAAAGTTTTTTCTTCCTCAGGCGAGCCAAAGGGCCCTGCAGGGCCCTGGCCATTGCGGCGTCAGGAAAGGAAGAAAATAGGAAAGGACAGGAGATGGTATTGAGCAGGCCTCGAGTGCTGAGGACAGTGTAAAATCCGGATGCCAATCGCACCTTGCCGGGTCGTGGCTTCCCTGCGCCGAAGGAAGCTGGGGGCGTGCAATTAGGCCCGGTTTGGCTAGGCCCAAACTGGAGAACAGCCACATTCGTCCCCTCCGCGGACGTCACCGGTACATCCGCTCCACGCACTTCTCGGTGGCACTCCATGTACCTTCCAGGGATCGTCCCACAGCGGCCCTCCCGCGCTGCTCCCGTTACGTCGGCCGGCTGGGCCATTTTTCCCCCCTGCGGCATTTCGGACATCACCTTTCTCTCATAACAACACCACTCCGTTCCCCATCTCCTCACCTCCCCCATTCTTCTTTTCTCCCTGCCTGTGATTTCCTCTTGACGAGTTCCATTTTTATACCCTCATAGTAAGTCCACACCGAGACAAGTCGCACCTGGGCATTCCCTGCCAATTGCCGTCTCCGCGCTTCCCAGCTGCCACCCCCACTAACGCTTCTCTCTCGGTGAACAGCCCTCTCACGATCTCGATACCTCGCTCGGCCACCACCCCCACCCGAAACAACACAGCAAGATGTTCTCCCGCGGTCCCTCGGCGGCGGCGCAGGTATGCGGACCCAACCCGGCCCCCCCGTCTCCCGGATAGCCTCCCTGATACTAACCCCACCCCAGCTCGCGCGGGCTACCCGCCAGCCCTTCCTCGCGAGGGCCAACTCCACCCTCCAGGTCGGCGCCGTGAACCCCATCAAGACCGGCGGCAAGTACACGGTGACGCTCATCCCCGGTGACGGCATCGGCGCCGAGGTCGCCGAGAGCGTGAAGACGGTGTTCAAGGCGGAGAACGCGCCAGTGCAGTGGGAGGAGGTCGGCAGCACGACGCTCGACTCGCCAGCCGAGCGCACCGAGGCCATGTTCAAGGAGTGCGTCAACTCGCTCAGCCGCAACAAGATCGGCCTCAAGGGCATCCTGCACACCCCCATCTCGCGGTCCGGCCACGCCAGCTTCAACGTCGCCATGCGCCAGCACCTCGACATCTACGCCTCCGTCAGCATGCTCAAGAACATCCCCGGCTACAAGACGCGTCACGAGGGCGTCGACATGTGCATCATCCGCGAGAACACCGAGGGCGAGTACTCCGGCCTCGAGCACCAGAGCGTCCCCGGCGTCGTCGAGTCGCTCAAGATCATCACCCGCAAGCAGAGCGAGCGCATCGCGCGCTTCGCCTTTGACTTCGCCAAGGCGAACCAGCGCCACAAGGTCACGTGCATCCACAAGGCCAACATCATGAAGCTCGCCGACGGCCAGTTCCGCGGCGCCTTCCACGATGTGTCCAAGGGCTACTCTGGCCTCGAGGTCGGCGACATGATTGTCGACAACGCTGCCATGCAGTGCGTCGGCAGGCCCCAGCAGTTCGACGTGGTCGTGACCCCCAACCTCTACGGCAACGTGCTCTCCAACATTGGCGCCGCGCTCGTCGGCGGTCCCGGTGTTGTTCCCGGCTGCAACATGGGCGATGACATCGCCGTGTTCGAGCCCGGCTGCCGTCACGTCGGCCTCGACATCCAGGGCAAGGACCAGGCCAACCCCACGGCCATGCTCCTGTCGGGTGTCCTCATGCTGCGTCACCTCGGCCTCCACCACCACGCCGACCCCATCGAGAAGGCCGTCTACGGCGTTATTGCCGATGGGTAAGTAATTCCTGCACGATGTTTTCCCTACCAGTTCAGCTCTGAACCCGGGCTTCTAATCCGAACTCTCTGCTAACTTGACTCCCGTTGCAGCAAGTTCCTCACCCGCGACATGGGCGGTGAGGCCTCGACCCTCGAGTTCACCAAGGCCATCCTCGACAAGCTCGAGGTCGTCCACAAGGCGTGAGCGCACCCGCGTCAGACGTGAAGAGTAGTTCTGAACCGCACACCACGAAACCGAACGCCGCGCCTCCCTTGCTGTGTTCTTGTATAGATGGGAAGCCAGATACCTAGATGTCGGGAAGATGTTTTTCGTTTTCTTCTCTTTTCTGTTGTTGTTTCTCTACAAGTCTGCTTGTCGGCGCAATTGACTTTCGCTTTTTTTGCTTTGTACGCATGTGGATAGACGAAGATGACGAGGAACCCGAGGATCGGGATCTGCGAGCCCCTGAGGAAAAAAGGAGGGCTCGTCTGGGAGGGAAACGCAAATTGCCGGGATGGGGAGGCCGGAGGGAGGGAAAGGCGACGCCAAGGGGCGGAGGGGGAGGGTTGAAACATAGGAAAGCATGAGAAGATGCGGGATGGAGCATCATTGTACATAAGAACCGAAAATGCCATCATCCCACATGCTGCCGGAGTCCCCCCATATGCTAGTCTCGGTGTTTCGTGAGCGTAAGGTTCCCCGGGCGGAGGCGGACTGAATGACACCCCGGATGTCCGGGGAGGAGCCCTTTAATTAGCGCAATTGGAGGAATGAGGGTCGCAGTGGGTAACGAGCCCACGAGATCCGAGGCCGGTGCGCGCAGATGCACATCTTGGTTGTGGTGCTGGGTGGGATCCGGGGCGCAGGACGGACCTCGGTCTCCCACATGATGCGCAGGGGGGCACTCTCACATGCGCTCGCGCTGCGCTGCGCTGCGCCTTCCGTTTCCCCAGCGGGGTGGGTTGCGTGGGTTGCGGGCGCGGGGTAGCTTCCCCTTCCGCTTTCAGCAGGTCCTCCCCCGTCAGTTCCCACCCTGAGACCCGGGAGAGGGTCCCCTTTCTTGCGACTATTCCGTTTACTGGCGTGTTGATCCGGGCTTTAATCTTGGCCTTTTTCTGTTTTCCTGGTTCATTTTACGTTTTGGGATAAGCAGTTGGGAGAGTCGTCTATTTATATGGGCTTTGACCCCGGAGACCTAACTTGCTTCCTCCCACGCCTGGTTCTCTTCTTTGCTTTTATCGATAACACGAGGGCCCCGCCTATACAACCTCCGAAGCTTCCACGCGTCCCATTTCTAGACAACTTCCACCACGGACAACTAGGACTACTCGAGAATCGATCTTGATATCCGTTATTCACAATGGCGGCTCCGGCAGACAAGACCATCAACAGCCTCGGCGGCCGCTGGCTCATGGTACGCGCCCCCCCCACCTCCCCTTCCCCCCCATCCGCCTCTTCCGCGCCGTCCTCCCCAGCTCAAGTCCTCACCTACCCACCGTCTGTTCCTCCCGCCACTAACCCCACCGCAGAACCAGAAGCTCTCCGACAGCGTCGAGCCTGGCCTCTCGCTCCAAGGCATCTCCTTCCTCCTCCGCAAGACCATCTCCTACGCCTCCGTCACCCTCGAGATAACCCAGTACGAGGGGCCCCCCAAGCCACCCTCCACCTCCACCGACCCGGTCCCGCACATCGACATCCAGCAGATCGCCACCGCGGGCCTCAAGGGCACGCGGGAGGAGCGCTGCCTCGACGAGGTTTTCCGCCCCCACTCGGACTGGATCTTTGGCAACGTCAAGGGCCAGTCCAAGTTCATTGCGCTGGCCGACATTAAGGACGAGTTCCTGAAGAGCGGGTGGCTGCAGGGCGAGGCGGAGGCGACGGGGCCCGAGGGCAAGGACCACGTGCTGAGCTTTGTGGAGAATGTGGACTCTGGGTGGACGGCGGAGCAGATCTGGGGGTTCATGGATATCGAGGGGGAGAGGAGGTACTGCAGGAACATTGTCATCAGGAAGAAGGATGAGAGGGTGAACATGCGGCTTGTGTACGACTACCAGGGGCCCCTCAATGCTTGAGGGTGTCGCGCGGTTTGAAACGCGCCAGGGGGTTGCGGTGGTGTGTTTTTAGTTCCTAGAAACCAAATCTCAGAGACAAATAGCTATACCTCTTGTCGACCAGTACTCGGAGCAGATTCAATTGGGCCACACACAATAGCTGCTGTATGTGCATGCCTGCAGCTATTCGGTCCGGAATGTTTGGTATGAAGGCTCCATTAACAGATTCAACCCTGGTGGTGTATCAACCGTGTATTACTACTATTCGACCCCGTGTGAAACATGTGCAAGTACCATCCCGCGAATCAAAGTCCACCCTCTGGAAGCGCCATGTTGAATCCTATCCCTGCGCCTGGGCCATGTTGAGTAACACACTCCCTCCGCCGCCCGAAAGGACGAGATCCCTACTGCTCGGGTATCATGACATCCCCACCCCGCCAGGTAGAACCACGCTACCCGCCAGCCTTCTAAAACCCCTCTCCCAGGCCCCTATCAAACACCCCCCCAGACATCCTACGCCGGCCTCCTCTTGACAAACTCCTCGAGGTCCTCCACCGTCGCGACCCCCAGCACGAACCGCCTCTTATCATCCGTCACAACCGCGAATTTTTGCTCCTCGCCCCCATGGCCCTCGCCCCTGAAGAACGCCTCGAGCTCCTCGAGCGGCGTCTGCATCGTGATGACGGTGTACTGCCTCCCGCGGCGCTGGAACCGCGTCATGGCGCGCGAGATCTCGTCCGAGGGCGCCACGGCGCCGTCCTCGAGGAGGCGGTGGAGCCGCGGGATGGAGATGTAGCCGAGGAGGGAGCGCGTCGAGGCCGAGACGACGGTTAGGTGGGTGTACTCGCGCTCGTAGGCGGAGAGGAGGGCGTGGGAGATTGGGTCCTGGGGGTTGAGGGAGAGGGCGGCGGGGGGGTCGAGGTCCTCTACCGTTGCCTGCGGGGGGGCGTTAGTATACGACACCTGGGTTTGAGACTTGAGTCTGGGGTAAGGACTCGGGGAGGAAGGGGGACGAGACGACGGGGGCCTCGGGGAGAGGGACGTACGCCACGGTAGCGCGAGGACCACTGGGATGGAGGGGCAGACGAGGTCTGCGGGGCGGATACCGCTTGCGTCGCCATGCTGGGCGGTGGCTCGGGTATCGTCCGTCGGAGAAGTCGCGGCGAGTAGTTTCGGGGATGTCGTGGGGAAAAAGAAGAAAAAAAGTGACGAATGCCGAGATAAGCGTACCTGAGTCGTGGTCGGTCGGGGCTTTGCTTGGTTTGAGTGTGGGATTGTGTGACGCAGTCATCCGGGTCCTGCCGAAGCGCCTGAAAATCGACGATTGCAAACAGCGGGGCTCTCGACTCACGCCGCGCTCTTATCGGTGAGCCAGCAGGCTACGCTAGGGCGGTACCCACAGCTTACAAGGCAGCTACAAGCCCGCAGCTTGACTCCCCCAAAACTCCAGCGCCATTCGCCCCCACGAACCCCGTGATCCTCCCTCCCGCGGATCGCGATGATGTAACGAGTCAGTACCCGCGCATCCCTGCCGATAGCGCATGCGCGCTTTACTCGCGCGAGTAATAACTGGGACCTCGCTCGTTTATCTCGGACAGGACGGCAAGGATGCGGAGCAGCCGGGGGGGCTTGCCGGCCTCGGTGTCAATCGCCGCCGAAAAGCAGGAACGTCATACCCCCGTACGCAAGTATGACGGAGGCGCGAGCCGTCGCACTCCTGCGTCTCCCATTCGCCCTGGGCCCGGCCGCCTCGGATAGCTGTGAATCCTCCGGTCGCAGTCGCGCAGGCGCAAGGAGGCCTTACTTAAAGTTTGCGTGCCTTGCACTCGGCGTCTCCTCTCCCGTCCCTCCCTCTTTTCCACTCATACGTTCATATTCCTAGAGAAGCCGGCCTCTCAGTCTCTGCGCGCGATTACACCACTGTGTTACCTTTGTTAAACCGTCCATTACTCCCACATCGCGGTCTTCAATTGCCATTGACCCTCACTCGTGACTACACATCCCGATAGACGCCGCCGCTCCCGGAACCGCCGGACACCCCTACCTCAACTTACACAGCTCCCCCCATCCACGATGCCTCAATCACAAAACCAGGACAGCCTAAAGGGCGTCTTCTACAGCCCCGCCGCCCAGGACTCCGCCGCGAGTCAGGCGCCCCGGGGCAAGCAGATGGGCACCGTGTTCGACTACTACTCGATCGCCGACGACGCGAAGAAGGAGGCCAAGAAGCTCAGCGAGGAGGCCACGAGGGAGTTCGAGAAGGCGAGCGCAAAGGCGCAAAAGGCCTCTGGCGGCATCGAGCTCTACACCGGGAGGTACTATGCCGCCTGCACCTTTGGCGGTCTCCTGGCCTGTGTAAGTACCGCAGCTCCGTCTTCCCCATACCGGGCTCGCCGGCCCAGACTATAATGGGCTTTCAATGTGCCTGTGGACCGCCCGTGCTAACCTCCCACAGGGCCTAACCCACACGGCCGTGACGCCCCTCGACCTCGTCAAGACGCGGCGCCAGGTCGACTCGAGCCTCTACAAGTCCAACATCCAGGGCTGGGCCAAGATCTTCCGCGGCGAAGGGCTCCGCGGCGTCTTCACGGGCTGGTCGCCGACGCTCTTCGGCTACTCGGCGCAGGGCGCCTTCAAGTACGGCTGGTACGAGTACTTCAAGAAGACGTACTCGGACATGGCGGGGCCCGAGGCGGCCATCAAGTACAAGACGTGGCTCTACCTGGGCGCCTCTGCGTCGGCCGAGCTCCTCGCCGACCTCGCGCTGTGCCCCTTCGAGGCCGTAAAGGTGCGCATGCAGAGCACGATGCCCAAGCCCTACAGCGGCGCCTTCGAGGGCATCTCGTCCATCGTGGCCAAGGAGGGCGCCGCGGGCCTGTACAAGGGCCTCTACCCGCTCTGGGCCCGCCAGATCCCCTACACCATGATGAAGTTCGCCAGCTTCGAGACCATCGTCGAGATGATGTACGCGCGGCTCCCCGGCGACAAGGACGACTACGGCAAGGCGGCGCAGACGGGCGTGTCGTTCTCGGCCGGCTACCTGGCGGGCATCCTGTGCGCCGTGGTGTCGCACCCGGCCGACGTCATGGTCAGCAAGCTGAACGCGTACCGCGCGCCGGGCGAGGCATTCGGCGCGGTCATGGGGAGGATATACAAGGACATTGGGTTCCGGGGGCTCTGGAACGGGCTGCCGGTGCGGATCCTCATGGTCGGTACGCTGACGGGTCTGCAGTGGATGATTTATGTAAGTGTTTTCGTCCCTTTTCTTCTTCTTTTTCTTTTCGGCTGGGGAGCTTTGGAGGGGTTCCTCCTTGTCGGTGAGGTTCGAGAGGCGACGGGTTGCTGACTGGTGGCGATGCAGGACTACTTCAAGATCTTCATGGGTCTCCCGACGACGGGCGGGCCGGCGCCGGAGCCGGGGCAGAAGGCGAAGGCGTAAAGGGGCTGGCGGGGAAGGCAGCTTCATAGAAGGCAGTATAGATATGTCACTTCATAGAAGGCAGTAGAGACATGACATAAGGGGACCATGTCGGCGAAAAGTCTTGAGCCTTGTCCTTTTACCATCTGCTCTCTCTGTACTTGTACAAGGAGGGGAAATGTAAACACTGTACCATCTTTAGTTTTATTCGAAATAGAACCATACCCAATTCCATACGTACTCCCCCGCTCTCGAGCTTTCAAAGTTCAACCTT
The DNA here is from genome assembly GCA_017657125.1 of Scopulariopsis brevicaulis. NCBI lineage: Eukaryota > Fungi > Ascomycota > Sordariomycetes > Microascales > Microascaceae > Scopulariopsis > Scopulariopsis brevicaulis. Next base: position 54,680 of record JAGFNX010000047.1, read on the forward strand.
ACATATCCGGCGCTTTCCACATTGGGAATGTCATGCAGATCGCGCAAACGGGGCGCCGTCGCCGGAGGATTCCGCCAAGACGGGCTCCGGACGGTTGTCTCTGCCACTCACCATGGCCGCTCCCCGCCCGCCAAGACACTGGACCTTCCGATGTCATCATGGTACATCGCGGCGTTTCGCGCCCCCGAAACTCCCCTCCCTCCTCTCTTCCTCCCCCCCTTCCATCCCCCAACCGCCTTGGGCGCCACGCTGCACCTTCGGTTGGTCACCCGAAGAACTTTTGGGATTGGGGGGGTGCAAGGCTTCGGTCGTTGGCCAATCTCTAGCGGCCGGGCGAGCTGGCGGGTTTCACGCCGGGCGTCATCCCGCGAGAGGTGTTTCCCGTCTTGGGTCTGTTAGAAGGTACATGCGTACTTGCGTGCCTTTTGAGCGACGGGGATGGGGGGGAGGTGCGGGGTGGGGAGGGGCGTGGATTGGGTGGGGGCCATGTCTGGAATCGGCCCGGGTGGGATTTGGTGTGGCACGGGCATGTTGGCGGGGCGGAGGGGCCTCAGTGATCGAGAGAGGGACTGGAGGCATCGGGAGAGTGAGACAGCGTCACGGGTTTGTTTGAAGGGGGCCAGAGCTCGGGCTTTTGTCTCCCCTCGCCCGACGTACAATCCTCCTGACGGAGAACATCGCCGTGTAAACAGAGCGTGACCACCAGACAAACATCCCATCTGCCGCCCTCCGGCCGAATGTTTCTCCACGACTCCCACCCCTCCCCGCACACTTCACATTTCAAGACAGAATCACATATCAGATGTCCCCCAACCCATTGGCCCAAAGGAAACAAGGCCGCCCAAGCCCAGTACCATGGAACGCCCCATTTCCGGACAACCCCCGCTCCACTTCCCACGAGGAGGGTGGAAGGTGGTTCGGTGGCGGGGGTTCCGGGCTTTCTCGGTTGACCCCGGATTTCTGCCCGCCTGGGAAGTGGGAGGGTAATTAGGTAGGTGACGGATAAGATGGCGCACGGGGCGCGGAGCAGGTTCTGCGCTGCGCTGCTCCGCGCCCTGTGCGCCATCTTTTCTTTCGGGCTCGCATGGCGAGCCGCTAGCGTCGTCTGTCGCGGCTGGATCCCCTAGCATCTTATCCGCCTCGTGTCCAGACCGTTGTACTTGAAGAGAGGGCTACCGGAGTCCTATGTACGCCGCACACTGGGAGCGGCTCAGTTGGGTGTCGAGGATAGGCAGGGGCCGGCGATCCGTTCCATGCAAGTACGCCCGTACAAGTACTTGCTCATGTGTCTCGTAGAACCCCCCATTGGGTATGCGTACGAACAAGGGGCCTGCAGCGGCTAATGGAGACGCAGGTCTTGGCCCCAATCGCCGGTGACAACGGTGACGGGGGAGCCGAGATGGAACCTAACCTCACCTTGGGAAGACGGGGTGGGGCGATCCACGTCGCATGCCCACGGGCTCAATACCACAGGCCTGGACCGGCGAGATGACAGCACCCACAGACAGGCATCCCAGGCCTGTCACTTGACGCTGGAGTCTGTCCCTCCCGCCCAGATGAGCACTCGACTTTCCGCGACCTCGATCCGTAATGGCGAACCTCTGCGCCGCGGCCCGCCCTGCCGTTCCGAGTTACCGAGAACCTGCGTGATATTGGCGAGGATTCCTGGGTGTTGGGAATGCCCTTCTCTGGTTCGCTACTTTCTTGTGCTGGATGCCACCAAGGCTGATTCTGGCTAGGGCGTCCTGTTGCTGCCGCCTACCGACCGCTGCCTGCGGATCCTTCCCCACGTCTGGCAGGTGCCTCCCGACGATGACGGCGGGCAGGCACCTCCAGGCCCCATCCCACTTCGATGTGTTAATACTGGTAGCGAGCATCGGGGGCTGGTGCCTGTACCTCCCACGTCGCCACAGCGGGACACCGACCACATCCAGCCAACAAGAGACACCTCCAGGTCCGGGTCCAGGACCGGGACGTCACCACATCGAGACACCCATCAACGAACGAAAGACACCGCATCTTTCGCTCCACATCCAGACATCGCCTCGTCCGATATGCTGGACTGGCCGGATCGCCCGGAGGACGCGCAAGTTACGGCACCCGTGGACCCGATGCGGCGCACGATCTAGGGCCCAAACAGGCACCAAAGTTTATTTTCCCTGCTGATATTCTCTGGGCGTGTGGGTTCCTGCCTGTGCCGAGCGGAGCGACTCGGCTGGACCCAGCCGGGGCACGTTGTATCGATACAAGTACATCACGCATGAATCGCTCCTCTGAGCAGATGTCCACCAGGATCGATGTGGAGGAGTCGAGTCTCGAACTGACGTCTTGCTCGTCCACGCACGCGATCGAGGAACGGAAGATGTCACAGCGGACTTAACAGGCCAGTTCCGTGAGTGACGGCGTTAACAGGGCACACCGCAAGTACCGAACCACAAACGGACCTTAGCGTCGCCGCTTCCTTCCCCTGGTTTCGACGGACCCCGCATACTGACGCCAGCACCTCGTGGGAGGGCGGCGACGATCCCCAGCCTCGACAAGGATATACCACGCGGAGAAGCTTCCGCGCCGCACCCGTCGAATCGACACCACGGACCCGGTGATCTGCGCCCAGAGCCCAACCGATCGATGATCTGCCCTCTTTACTGCCTGGACCTGCCGGCGCCACTCGCTTCTCCGCCATTCGGCCAAGAAACGAGGGGGCCGCCCGAGCCCCTTCGAGACGTCGCTCCTTGGCGCTACTGTGCAGGTAGCATGATCTCGCGGGGTGGGATCGCCCGGCCGGGCCAGACTTGCGGCGACGTCGCTTATTCCCCAGCTGCTGTGCGGCCGTGCCAACGTGGTGTGCTCGTCAGGTTCGACCGGCAAGTACGCTCAGCGTCGTGGCTCCGTGACATGTGCCGTTTCGTTTCCTGACTCCATAAAGTCGTCGGGCCCCATCCCGCCGCAAAGGCCCATTGTCACCCCAGCACAGCACAGACGGTCCGCGTCGCCACCTCAACATCCCAGGCCATCCCCATCCATGATCCCCGTCACCCGTCGCCCGACTGCCCCGTTCGAGACGGGGTATCCCGGAGGGGAAACGCGGAGCTCCCCACTCTGCCAACACAATATTACCCACAGCGGCGAGGGCGGAGTACAAATACCGCTCACTAATGCGAAAAAAAGCCCACCCTCTCTCCACCTTTTTGGTCGGTGTGTGTACCTGTCTGCGGCGCCCCTGCAACCGCCCCCCCCCCCCCCCACCCCCCCCCCCCC
>JAGFNX010000470.1:0-13871 GCA_017657125.1 Scopulariopsis brevicaulis
SCCCCCCCCCCCCCCCCTTCCCGCAGCCGCGAGAAGAACGGCATAGGCTAACCGGTGTCCTCCCGCAGGCGCCTCCTCTCCACGACCGCCCGGCTCAACGCCGAAGACAAGCTCAACCGCGTCTCCTCGACCATCACGGAGCCCAAGTCGCAGGGCGCCTCGCAGGCCATGCTCTACGCGACGGGCCTCACGGACGCGGACCTCAAGAAGGCGCAGGTCGGCATCTCGTCTGTCTGGTACGAGGGCAACCCCTGCAACATGCACCTGCTCGACCTCTCCGCCTCGGTGCGCCAGTCCGTCGCGGATGCGGGCCTGGTGCCCTACCGCTTCAACACCATCGGCGTGTCGGACGGCATCAGCATGGGCACCGTCGGCATGCGGTACTCGCTGCAGAGCCGGGAGATCATCGCGGACAGCATCGAGACGGTCATGAACGGGCAGTGGTACGACGCCAACGTCTCGCTCCCCGGCTGCGACAAGAACATGCCGGGCGTGGCCATCGCCATGGCGCGGGTTAACCGCCCCGCCGTCATGGTGTACGGCGGGACCATCAAGCCAGGCTGCTCCAAGGGCGGCGAGGCCATCGACATCGTCTCGGCGTTCCAGGCTTACGGGCAGTACATCACGGGCCAGATCACCGAAGAGGAGCGCTACGACATCATCCGCAACGCGTGCCCCGGCGGCGGCGCCTGCGGCGGCATGTACACGGCGAACACGATGGCCACCGCCATCGAGACGCTGGGCCTGACGGTCCCGGGGAGCAGCAGCACGCCGGCCGAGTCGGCGGGCAAGAAGGCCGAGTGCGAGAACATTGGGCAAGTTGTGCGCAACATGCTCAAGGAGGGGATCCGGCCCAGCGACATCCTTTCGCGCCAGGCGTTCGAGAACGCCATGGTCGTCATCACGGTCCTGGGCGGGAGCACCAACGCCGTGCTGCACCTGATCGCCATGGCCGACGCGGCGGGCATCAAGCTCACCATTGACGACTTCCAGGCCGTGTCCGACCGCACGCCGGTGCTCGCTGACCTGAAGCCCTCGGGCAAGTGGGTCATGGAGGACCTGCACAAGGTGGGCGGCACGCCCGCCATCCTCCAGTTCCTCCTCAAGGAGGGCCTCATCGACGGCTCCGGCATGACCGTCACGGGCAAGACGATGAAGCAGAACGTCGAGAACCTCCCCGGCTTCTCCCCCAACCAGCCCATCCTCCGCCCTCTCACCGACCCCATCAAGCCGACGGGCCACCTCCAGATCCTGCGCGGGACCCTCGCCCCTGGCGGCTCCGTGGGTAAGATCACCGGCAAGGAGGGCCTCAAGTTCGTGGGCAAGGCGCGGTGCTACGACGCCGAGGACGACTTCATCACGGCCCTCGAGAACGGCGAGCTGAAGAAGGGCGAGAAGACCGTCGTCATCATCCGCTACGAGGGCCCCAAGGGCGGGCCCGGCATGCCCGAGATGTTGAAGCCCAGCTCGGCCATCATGGGCGCCGGCCTCGGCTCTGACGTCGCGCTCGTGACCGACGGCCGCTTCTCCGGCGGCTCCCACGGCTTCCTCATCGGGCACGTCGTCCCCGAAGCCATGGAGGGCGGGCCCATCGGCCTCGTCCAGGACGGCGACGTCATCACCATCGACGCGGAGAAGAACGTCATGGACGTGGACGTCAGCGGCGAGGAGATGAGCAAGAGGCGGAGCGCGTGGGTCAAGCCCGAGGGCCGGTACAAGAAGGGGACGCTGAAGAAGTATGCGGCTGTCGTGAGCGACGCTAGCCTGGGCTGCGTCACGGACGGCGTCATCAAGGCGTAGAGGGGGGCGTGCCTCTCCCGTCCGTTCCCTCGTCACTTTATTTTATTTTTTTGGTTGTAACCGTGTACAATTTTGAGGTTGTTTGCTTTTTGTCGTATAAAAGCAAGGATATAGGCGCAATGAATAATAGTTCCATCTCAAAAGCTTTGGCGATATCGAGTCTGAACCCTGTGCCGCTGCCAATAGCCCACGTGGCTCTCAGACACGCGTCTCCCTCTACATAGTCTTTAAACAGCCGTCAAATTCGCTACGTAAACCATTTCCCCTATCATACAAGCCACACCACCGCTGCTCATCCCATTAAGTAGTGCTCACCCCCATCGCTTCTCGGGAAACTTGGACTTTTCAAGAAACAAAGGTATACGCTTCCTCCTCCAAAGAATAAAACACTTCTCGACCCAGACCCCGTAACGAAAGGAAAGGCGCGGAACGACACCACAACCCCTCATCGCTTCGAGTTCCACGCCTTTACAAACTCGGCCTTGTCCTCCAGCGTGAGTCCCACGCGTCTGCTCCGACCGAGCCTCGCCAGCGCCTCGGAGACATGGTCTAGTATGAACCTCTCCTCCGCCGTCATCTTCTGCACAGGCCGGTCGACGGACGACGAGACGGCCATGGGGGCCGGTGCCGCGGCAGTCTTGGTGGTGCTCTCGGCGATGCGGACGCGCACGCAGATGCTAGTCTGCGAGAGGAGGACCCACAGGAAGGGGAGGCTGCGGTTAGGGACGGGCGTCGTGACGTCGGCGGGCGAGTACCGGATACTAACGGGGAAGATGTGGGTTCCGGACGGGGTCGTGAGGAGCGAGGGGCTGGGCGGTAGGATGCCCTTGCCGTTCGTGGTGCTGCACTCGGGGAACACGGCTATGACCCTCTTTGGGTTCTTAGCCAGGAGCGTCTCGAGGTCCGTGAGGCGGTCGGTGGGCTGCGGCGCGAACTTGACGGGGGACAGCGCGTGGAGGATGGCCTGGAAGAGCGAAATCTGGCGGAGCTGCCTCGTGCGCGGGTACGAGATGGTGAAGACGGGGTCGAAGATGGCGGCGAGGTAGAGCGCGTCGATGGGGGAGGTGAAGTTGGCGGCGATGACGGAGCCCGGGTGCGGGATGCGGTCAGGCGGCTGCTCGGACAGGTGGCCGCGACGGACGCCGTCCATCTGGAGGTCGACCCACCATATGCCCGGTATGGCCATGAAGCCCCATAGAAACAGCTTCCTGAGGGCCGCGGGGAGCGGCAGGTGCTCTAAGAAGAGGAAATAGACAGTCGCGTACCCTAGGAGGAAGGGGAGGCGAAAGAAGAAGAGGGCGGCGCCGAGGAGCCCTGACGCAAAGGAGTTGGGCGTGCGGAGGGGGGTAAACGGGGCGATCCCGGAGCCTGGAGAGGCCGCAAGGTCAGTCTCATGCGGGTATCCTTTCGGCGAGGAGCGGGGAATTACCTACCCCGATCGCGAAACTGGCTAAACTTTTCCATGGTGGGCAGTCTTGAAGCTGATGATACGGATGGTGATGCTATCGATGCGGCATTTACTATGGAGTTCGGATCTTAATGGCGATGGAAGAAGGAGGAGGATAGGTTAGTCCCACCCACGTTGGGCATCGAGGACACGGTCTGGCGAGTTCCTTCCTCTTGATGGGGAATTTCGATTTCACATGTGACGATGATGCTGTGGTGTTGGGAAGGCGTAGCTGTTGTCTGACTAAGGCGGTTTATCTGCGGTAATACCACACGTGCGTGGGGAGCTGGTGCTTCAGCGTTCAGGGTTTGCAGCTTGCGACGAAGCGGGCCCCTGCAGCAGCCTCGCCTGAGGCGCAGAGGGTCTGGGGAGGAGCAAACGGGGCGGCGCGCCAGGCCAGGCAGGACCCAACGTGGGGCGACATCTATCCACGATCTTCCACAGCAAGCGTAGAATTCTCGGAAGTCCCCCCAAGCACTCTAGGATGTTCTGGAACCTAATTGATACGATGTCTGGCACATAACCTTGAGGGGCAAGCAGGAATGCAGATGGCTCTACCGTCCAGACTTCCAAAAGCGGAATAATGGAATCCAGCGCTCTCCGGTACTTCGGTCAGCGGGGGCAAACAGCAGGCGGCAGGTGCGACCGCGGCGGCTCAGGACCCCTCCATCCCCACAAAGCTTCCCCGGCACGGCCAATCACAGGGCTCGTCGTTGCTGTGGCGGCCAAAACTTTTTTGGAGAAGGCTCTGGAACTTTGAGGGACAGGCGGAGGGGTGATAGAATCCCGTAGAATCCTGGGCCGCAGGCAGGACCTTGGGGGGGAACTTTTATAACAATAGCCCGCCGCCAGCCCCCCAGCAGCTGCCCCGATTTCTTTCCTCTTCAACCCCTCCTCCAGACTCAAACCTCCATCTCTCCACAAGAGAAACTCATTCTCTTTTCTTCCGTTTATTCTAGACAAGCGGAACTGCTCTTCTTTGAAGCTTCGAAGCGACCCATCCTCTTTCCACACCTTGATGTGAGTAGCTGCCCCTCCATGCCCGCATCGTCAGATTCGCATACCCCGCGCATCTTTCCTTACCGCCTCGGCCTTCCGCTCTTTGCAATTCGAGGACGTTTCCTGCGTGGAGCGCCTGCTGTATTCGGAGGGATTCCTTGGGACTGCAATTGTGGAAATTCTCGTGGGCTTTGCACCCCGCTATTCCCTCGCGCTGCTCCCCTCGCCTTCCACTTCGCCACAGCAAAACATTGCAATTCACTTCGCATCAGCCCAGAACTAACTTGTCCTCCTCGATAGACCCCAAACTACCGCCACAATGTCTGAGACCTTCGAGTTCCAGGCTGAGATCTCTCAGCTCCTCTCCCTCATCATCAACACCGTCTACTCCAACAAGGAGATCTTCCTCCGAGAGATCGTCTCCAACTCCTCCGATGCTCTCGACAAGATCCGGTACCAGTCGCTCTCGGATCCCAGCCAGCTCGACTCTGGCAAGGATCTGAGGATTGACATCATCCCCAACAAGGAGGCCAAGACCCTCACCATCCAGGATACCGGTATCGGTATGACCAAGGCTGTAAGTGAAACTCGATCGCCCTCCGCGCCGGCTGCTGTAGGACATCTGCTAACTTGCCCAGGACCTCGTCAACAACCTCGGTACCATTGCCAGGTCTGGCACCAAGCAGTTCATGGAGGCGCTCACTGCTGGCGCTGACGTGTCCATGATTGGCCAGTTCGGTGTTGGTTTCTACTCTGCGTACCTCGTCGCCGACAGGGTCACCGTCATCTCCAAGAACAACGATGACGAGCAGTACATCTGGGAGTCCAGCGCCGGTGGCACCTTCAACATCACCGCCGACACCGAGGGCGAGCAGATTGGCCGCGGTACCAAGATGATCCTCCACCTCAAGGACGAGCAGCTCGACTACCTCAACGAGAGCAGGATCAAGGACGTCATCAAGAAGCACTCCGAGTTCATCTCGTACCCCATCTACCTCCACGTCCAGAAGGAGACCGAGAAGGAGGTCCCCGATGAGGAGGCCGAGGAGACCACCGAGGACGATGACAAGAAGCCCAAGATCGAGGAGGTCGACGACGAGGGTGAGGAGAAGGAGAAGAAGAAGACCAAGACGGTCAAGGAGACCACCATTGAGGAGGAGGAGCTCAACAAGCAGAAGCCCATCTGGACTCGCAACCCCCAGGACATCTCCCAGGAGGAGTACGCGTCCTTCTACAAGTCGCTCTCCAACGACTGGGAGGACCACCTCGCCGTCAAGCACTTCTCGGTCGAGGGTCAGCTCGAGTTCCGCGCCATCCTCTTCGTGCCCAAGCGCGCTCCCTTCGATCTCTTCGAGACCAAGAAGACCAAGAACAACATCAAGCTCTACGTCCGCCGTGTCTTCATCACTGACGACGCCACCGACCTCGTCCCTGAGTGGCTCAGCTTCGTCAAGGGTGTTGTCGACTCTGAGGACCTTCCCCTCAACCTGTCTCGTGAGACCCTTCAGCAGAACAAGATCATGAAGGTCATCAAGAAGAACATCGTCAAGAAGTCGCTCGAGCTCTTCAACGAGATCGCCGAGGACAAGGAGCAGTTTGACAAGTTCTACAGCGCCTTCGCCAAGAACATCAAGCTCGGCATCCACGAGGACACGCAGAACCGCGGCACCCTCGCCAAGCTCCTCCGCTTCAACTCGACCAAGTCGGGCGATGACCAGACCTCGTTCACCGACTACATCACCCGCATGCCCGAGCACCAGCAGAACATCTACTACATCACTGGCGAGTCGCTCAAGGCCGTCCAGAAGTCTCCCTTCCTCGACTCGCTCAAGGACAAGGACTTTGAGGTTCTGTTCCTCGTCGACCCCATTGATGAGTACGCCATGACTCAGCTCAAGGAGTTCGAGGGCAAGAAGCTCGTCGACATCACCAAGGACTTCGAGCTCGAGGAGACCGAGGACGAGAAGAAGGCCCGTGAGGAGGAGGAGAAGGAGTACGAGTCCCTCGCCAAGGCGCTCAAGAACATCCTCGGCGACAAGGTCGAGAAGGTCGTCGTCAGCCACAAGCTCGGCTCCTCTCCCTGCGCCATCCGTACCGGCCAGTTCGGCTGGTCCGCCAACATGGAGCGCATCATGAAGGCCCAGGCCCTCCGTGACACCTCCATGTCGAGCTACATGTCTTCCAAGAAGACGTTCGAGATCTCCCCCAAGTCGACCATCGTCAAGGAGCTCAAGACCAAGGTCGAGACCGACGGCGAGAACGACCGCACCGTCAAGTCGATCGTCCAGCTCCTCTACGAGACCTCGCTCCTCGTCTCGGGCTTCACCATTGACGAGCCCGCCAGCTTCGCCGAGCGTATCCACAAGCTCGTGCACGTCGGCCTCAACATCGAGGACGAGGAGAAGGCCGACGAGGAGACTGCGCCCGCCGAGGCCACCGCCGCGGCTGGCGACAGCGCCATGGAGGAGGTCGACTAAGGGGTCGGTCGCTTCGGGCGCATCAAGGGTTACAAAAGTCGTTTGTGGTCGGAGTTTGGTATCGGAATTGTTTTAATGTGTTTTATGCGGTTAGCCCTCGGCACGTCTTGCTTTGGGTGGGACGGGGCACAAGCTGTACTTTAGTACCTAGTCATGATAATGAGGTAGACGCAATGGATTTATGGAAGTGCCAGAGTTTGTGCCGATTGATGTGATTTATCCTAATGTGTGCGATGTACGACATGGTGACTGCGCTCTTCAGTCTCCTGCTTTGATGCCTTCAGTAAGGCTACCCGCCATTTATCCCCCCGCTTATTCTGGCCGGCAGAGGTCCTATTGCTTTGTCTTTCGCGAACGTCTTTCGGCCCTGGTGTCGGCGCTCGTGGGAAAGCATGCTCTTTGATCTGTAGACCTCCTCCCGCCCCTGCTCTTCATCCCCCTTCCTCACCCTAAGATCCCCCCGGGCTTGGTTTATATGCATGCGCTATGTCAGCAACGTCAATGAATTGTCTGCCAATTGTTAGTCTATTCCATATTCTCCCTTCAGAACGCAGCTGGGCTTGTGTATTGTATGATTCCTAGCGGTCTTCCGAGACCCACCCTTGACACTGTGCTCGTACCCATCGTGATACCACCACCGCGAAACGTCAAGAGGTAGCGAGGATTAAGGCTAGGCAACAATTTCAGCTCGTCTCATGTTAATTATTTATGAGAATACATTTCCTGTGTCTATTTTGGGCATGTATTATATTATTACTGACTTGCTGGTAGCGCCTGGGCGCAGGGTACTTGGGTGACGCTTGCTTCAGCGGCCAAAGACTTTTTACTGGAAGTTCGTCTTGCTCAGTTACAACGGAAGAAATGGTTTACTTGTCACTTTAATTACCATTGGGCTCGTTGACATGGCGTATAAACCATGATTTATATGACTTGATGATGCATTCTGGGAACCTTTGGAATCGCAGAGTTGATGGAGAGTTGGCGTTAGACATCGCGTGAGTTTCTAGTCAGCAGGTCGTTTCCCAACCATATATGTATCAACCCATTCTTTCTTCAATATTTATTCGTCTCAAAGGGTTCCCGGGTCTGAAGCTTAAGCTTCTCGGGTTTTATATCGGCTCCGTGGGTGTAAATGCTCGGTATGCCTGATATAAGTCACCCGTGTACCCTTGTATAGTCTCAGCAATGGGCGAAGGACGCGGTAGCCGAAGTTGACGACGTTGGGATATGTTTAATTTCCCGGGACTTGGGGAGCGGGGGGGTAGCTGTTCTCTTCGGGCTTTAGGATGTCGTCTAACTTGAAGAAATAGCCGATGTTTTTATAGCCTGGCGGCGGGCCTTTGTATGGGAGTTTTCTAACATAGGGAGACTGGACTAGGTCAATACTGTGAGGAAGTCCTTGGCCATGCTCTGGGAGTTGGATGACGCTTCCAGAGTCGAGCAGGCGTTATCTCGCAGCGGTTACGCGTTGGACTCGTCTGTGGAGGGACTATGGACGTATACCGTAACATGACCATGTGTAGCCGTGTTTTATACCTGACTTCGGTTGACTATGACTAGAGCTGTGCCTATAGATATAAAAAAAGGTTCTTCGATGTCAGTGTACTTCTCTCCCATAAAATCTTCGACGCTGCTAGATGGTCGCCATATACATAACGTTGGAAGTATTCGAACACTCTCCTAGTCCTGCATGCCGAAGCGAACCGACGGCGTCCTTGACATCTAAGTCCTCGTCATTGTATCTTAAGCCGTGGTGCGAGCAACTAAGGTGTTTCTCTGAAGTTTTGCGAGTGGTTGGTCACCTCGAGTTACGTCGTAGGTTTCAAAGTCTAGTGTACAGGGTTTATCAGTTTCGACTATAGCTTCCAGGATATCAAGCAATTGCGGGGCAATCACGCCCTTCGGAACAGATAAGAGAACTTTAGCGTTATCTGCATGCTTGAATCATGCTTCGTGCCTATAGCCCTGCTCACCCAAGACCCCGGCCCACGTTTGAAGGTTAAGTCTGTAAGAATGGTGGTTTGCAGAAAGCTTCTGGGCCCCGTCTCAGTTAACATCATCGCCACTCCCGAGACCAAACTCACCTCGAGCCTCGTGTTCCCCGCAAAGTACCGGTACAGACAGAGATGCCTGTAATTCTTCCGCTTCGAGTTAATAGAAGTGACAGGACGCCGAATGCAGCTTTACACTGAGGGAAAGTGTCGCCTATTACAATAGACCTCAGGAGATCTCGTCGACTTACCTATCGTCACTTACAACAGGAAGGACGGAGAAGCCAAGCCGATTTATACTCACCTATAAGTCGAGCTCCTTTTTTCTTTCCGATTTGCGTTATTCCGATCTGCCTCATACAGCAAAATACCAAGAGCCAACATGCCAAAAGCCAGGCTTTCTAGAAGAACTGCTAGGATTCGGTTCCATAGTCGCGGCGATTCGCCTCCGCGAGAGCCCCATCGGAGGTAGCACATCATACCTAAGCGGTCAGAGATTAGGCGCGGGGCGGGCCGATCCGTGATCCGCAGCATCCCGCGGAGTACGAGGGAACAAAGGCGCCTAAGCGCGCCTTGTCAGTTACGCTTACAAGTAAATTACTGGGTAGTACGCGCAACTCCATAACCCGATATATAAGTCTGTTCATTCTCTAGCTTTCTCCATTTCGAGAGGTAGCTATTGCTCGTGAGACTGATCCTCCCGCCCGTCTCCCCTGCTCTTCGGGATAACCATTCCTCCGACATGTCCCATGCACTCTTGCCGCCTTATCACACAAGGCTTGCGGCGTTCAGCTCCCTCCTACCCCGCTTTTCTTCCTCACAGCCTTCTCGCGGCTACTATTCTTCTCTCATGTCCAAGGGACATGGTAGTTTCGACCACCAAATCGGCCGCGACTACTCACGCGCTGGTCTTGACCACTCCCCGACTGATTCAGTACTAAGAGGCAAATGGAGCTAATCAAGGACTGGAGGCAACGTCGGACAGGTCTCGTCGAGAGACAGCAGAGGACAACCGGTAGTGCCACCCCGGAGCCACATCCTTACACAGAGCCCAGCCGGTCCGGGACCCCCGCGGTCCCCCCATTTCCAGATGGGATCAAGGTGCTACACGACTGCGCCGACGCCGCAGTAGACATCTGCTTCGTCCACGGCCTGACGGGAGACCGCGAGAGCACCTGGACCGCACCGGGGCATTCCGTACCCTGGCCCTCCACTCTCCTTCCGCCTAGGCTTCGCGGTGCTCGGATCCTCACGTACGGGTACGACGCGTACGTGATGCGGCGGTCCGTCGCGTCAATGAACCGGCTGATCGACCACGCCACAAACCTCCTGAACCACCTCACAACGGACAGGGCGCTCTGCGGCGCGTCGTCCCGCCCGCTGATATTCGTGGCGCACAGCCTCGGCGGGCTCGTCTGCAAAAAGGCCATCCTGCGCTCGCGGAATAATCCCGAGGCGCACCTCCGCGACCTCTTCGAGTGCACCAGGGGGATCGTGTTCATGGGGACGCCACACAGGGGGTCCTGGATGGCGGACTGGGTTGGGATGCCGGCTTCGGCCCTCGGTCTTTTCAAATCCGTCAACAAGTCGCTGCTCGAAATCCTGGAGACGGATAGCCAGCTTCTCGAGGCTATACAGGTTGACTTCCTGGCCATGATCCGGGAACAGCGCGAGGGCGGGAGGCCCCTTGAGGTCACCTGCTTCTTTGAGGAGCTGCCGCTCTGGAAGGACAGGAAGGTCGTGTCCAAGGAGTCGGCTACTTTTGAGGGATACAACCCCATCTCCATCCACGCGAACCATATCAACATGGTCAAGTTTGCCTCTGCGGGAGAGAGCGGGTTCACCAGCGTGCTCGGGGAGCTAGTCAGATGGAAGTCTCAGATCGGTGAGAGATAGCACGTGTCTCCCCAGTGAATATACCACAGCTAATTGCCCCGTAGTTCCAATCTATACCGCTCCGCGGCTGTCGCAAGATTGTCTAGACTGCCTAAAGTCCCTCGCCATTCCCCAGATGGAGAGCCGTTTCCACGATATCACAGCCGCGACCACGGGGACCTGCGACTGGCTCCCCCAACACGACATGTACAGGCGCTGGGCCGTCTGCGACAAAGGCCTCCTCTGGGTAAAGGGCAAGCCGGGGTCCGGAAAGTCAACGCTGCTGAAGCACGCTCTAGAGCACCGTGGTCGTAACGTCGGACGCGACGAGATCGTCCTCTCGTTCTTCTTCCACGGCCGCGGCGACGAGCTCCAGAAGACACCCCTAGGCTTCTTCCGGTCCCTCCTCCACCAGCTCCTCGGTCGAGCCCCCGACTCGCTGCTAGACCTCGTCGAAACCTACAAGAAGAAGCGACGCGAGATTGGCATGTCGGGAAATGAGTGGCAGTGGCATAAAGAGGAACTGCGGCGCTTCCTCGAGTCATCTCTCCCGAAGGTCCTCCGGACCAGGTCGATCTGGCTGTTCGTTGATGCCCTGGACGAGTGCAGCGAGGAAAACGCGGTCGATCTGTTCCGGTGGCTGAAGGCGCTCTTACCAAGTCTCCCGGCTACTAGTTTTCAGTTCCGAGTCTTCGTTACGTGCCGCCACTATCCGATCCTAGACGTGAAATGCGAGTTCGAGGTATGCCCCGAGAAGGAGAACAAGCAGGACATCGCTACCTACGTGGACGCCCATCTCTCCGGATTACCCGAGCTGGCTGCGTCGCCGATCCCAGCTTTCATCACGGACAGCGCCTCTGGGGTCTTCATGTGGGCGCGGGTTGTCGTGGACATGGCCTTGCGCCTCGAGCGCCGGGGGAGAGGACTGCCTGCGATCTGGAAGGAGATCCGGCGGGTCCCCATGGAGTTGGACGAGCTGTACCAGGAACTCATCGGCAACATGCAGTGGCAGCGGTCCGGGTCTCTGAAGCTGATCAAGTGGGTTTGCTTCGCTATTCGGCCTTTGTCACTGGATGAGCTGCGATGGGCCATGGTCGTCGACTGCGGCTCCCTACACAAGCCATTGCGGGAATTTCAGAGCTCGGAACACTGGGCACCGGACAACGACAAGATGTGGAGGCAGGTCCAGACGCTCAGCTGCGGTCTCGTCGAGGTCACGTCGTCGTCCGATACGCAGGTCGTCCAGTTCATCCACCAGTCTGTCGAAGACTTCTTTCTCACAAAGGGCCTGTCGATCCTCGACGAAAGCTTAGCGTCGGCCACTGCAATTGGAATGGTACACTTCCAGCTCTCCAGGGTTTGCCTTCGCTACCTGGAAATGGAAGAGTTCAGTCGGCCAATAAGCTACGAGGACGAAGAGTTTCCCTTCCAACGCTATGCTACGACGTCGTGGGTGCCGCACATGAAGGAGTGCGATGCCCAAGGCGTGGCCCAAGACGATATCCTAGAGCTGCTTTCCTGGCCGTCGAATGAGCTCGTGGACCTATGGATTCGAGTTTACCAGACGATGGACAGAGTCGTCTGGGACTATCCAAGAGAAGGGGACACTCTAGTACACGTCCTGTCGCAGCACGGGGTCCTAGGGCCGTTATCAGTTGTCCTACTAAGAGAGAATCTAACTACCAAAGAGGTCAACGCCAAGAACATCGTCGGCCAAACGCCGCTGTCACTGGCCGCCGCGTACGGTCACGAAGCCGTCGTTAGGCTCCTTCTCGAAACGGGCAAGGCGGATATTAACTCGAGGGATTCTGACGGCTGGACACCGCTAACCGTAGCCGCCAGGGGCGGGCACGAGGCCGTCGTTAGGCTCCTCTTCAAAACGGGCAAGGCGGATATTAACTCGAGGGATTCTTATGGCTGGACGCCGCTAACTGTGGCTGCTTTACATGGGCACGAGGCCGTCGTTAGGCTCCTCCTCGAAACGGGCAAGGCGGATATTAACTCGAGGGATTCTTATGGCTGGACGCCGCTAACTGTGGCTGCTTTACATGGGCACGAGGCCGTCGTTAGACTCCTCCTCGAAACGGGCAAGGTGGATATTAACTCGAGGAATTCTTATGGCTGGACGCCACTAACTGTGGCTGTTATGCTTGGGCACGAGTCCGTCATTAGGCTTCTCCTCAAAACGGGCAAGGCGGATATTAACTCGAGGAATCCTAATGGCTGGACGCCGCTAACTGTGGCTGCTTCACATGCGCACGAGGCCGTCGTTAGGCTCCTCCTCAAAACGGCCAAGGCGGATATTTATCTGAGGGATTTTAATGACTCGAGGCCGCCGCTATGTAAGGCTATAAGGAGCGGGCACGAGGCTATTATTAGGTTTCTGCTCGATATGGGGGAGGCCGATTTCGACGCGAGGGATGCGCAGTGAATAGGCGCTGCTTCTACAAGTGGCTAGGACGGATACCAGACCACCGTTAGGCTAGTCCACGACGCGGGAATGGTCGAGGTCGACGCGACGGATCTTCGGGACCGGTCACCGCGGGGTCAGTTGCCTTGAAGGAACGTGGTGCTGTCTGCGCGTGGTCTAACGTACTGAAATTGTGCGTTAGCAGTAGCGGCCCTCATACAGTACAAGGCTTCCCTCCCCGAGTGCACAAAACGAAAAGCAAAGCCCATACGCTCAGAAACACAAGCCACTTCGCCGATATCAGGAGCCCCAGCGACGTCTTGTCTTGGGAACATCGTTGACGACTCCGTAGAAGGCTGGCCAGCGCGCTGGGTTCAACCTCCACTCTTTCATGAGGTATTAGCATTTCAGCGAGTCTGGCTGGTATGCTCTTTGCTGTCCTGAAGCCGGTCCTTGTTTCGCAGATAGTGTATTTAGTCCGGGGGAGGTGGCTTGCCCCGCTGAGATGTATTCCCGTCGCCGACGTACTTCAGCGCTGGCTCTGACATCGCTATCATAGCTTCGGTATTCGACCACTGGATCCGGAGTTCCGTCGATTCCCTTCGTTCTCAGCTACCTCCCATCCCAAGAGCCCCTCACGATCGAACCCCGCTCTACCAAGCCTCGATCCATACTCCCTGCCTTCTCTCCCTCAACCCCCGGCCATAAACCCCCTTCCTTCCCGCAGCACAACCCCACGCCTCCACACCTCCACCTCCGCCAACCCCTCCCCCGCTCTCCCAACGTCCATCCCAACCTCCCCCCTGGAAACCACAACGTCCCTCAACAACCCCCTCACAAACCCCATCATCYCCTCCTCCGCACCTTTCTCC
>JAGFNX010000471.1:0-30630 GCA_017657125.1 Scopulariopsis brevicaulis
TTGMTTAGATTATATACTCACGTCGGCATATTCCCGGGACGCATCCCCACCACCAATTACCCCCCACCCTGACCTCCTCCCTAACCGTCATGCTCCCAGTCCGCTCCCTGTCTCTAACCGTACCACCGGATATCACGAAAAACCTAACGCTATGCGCCAAAAAAGACAAAGTAAACAACCCCAAGCTCCCGCCCAAGAGCACCCTCTAAACGCCAGCCAAAAAAAAAAAAAAATGACCATCTACACCCCCCGCCGCCTCTCCCTCATCTCAACCCCCTCCTCCCTGTCCGTCCACGGCTTCGGGTCGAGCCCGTACCGGACCTTCATCTCGGCGACGAGCGGGCCGTAGGGGTACTCGCTCTCGGCGCACTCGTGCCGCGCGCAGGGGGACCTCCGTATGGGGAGCAGCCAGTCGAGCAAGGAATGACCCATCACCTCCGTCCAGTTCCGCTTATACCCCAGGTCCCAGGGGTTCTCTCCCGGCTCGGAGCGTAATATCGCAAACGTCCTTCGCGCAAACGCGTCCCTTCCGGTCGCAACCTCCGGCGCGCCCCCGTTCACCGCGGGCCTAGGTAAAGGGTACGTGACCGTCGAAAACGCCTGCGTGGAGGGCGTATCAAGCGGGACCCGCACTGCAAGCTGGTGGCTCATCCGCTTCTTTAGAAGATCGACGTTCGTCATGTTGCCCAGGACGAAGCGCACGGCCGTGCCGGACATTGCGGCGCTGAAGATGCCGAGGAGGCCCGCGAGGAAGAGGATGGCGACGAGGTGGCCGTCGACGACGCGGCCTGCCTTGACCTGCTTGGCGAGGGAGTAGGCGGCTGCGGAGACGGCAATGGTGCAGAAGAGCCAGGCGTAGAAGGTGAACTGGGCGAAAAACTTGAAGGCTGGGGGGACAGTTAGTGCCGATTCCGTGTTCTATAGTTGCGTATAGCGTATAGGAATTAAGGCGGCGGGGAGGGGAAAAGGGGGGGAACGTACAGTTCTCGGCCACCATGCCGCCGACCCACGGGCAGAAGTGGTCCATCTTCCGCACGCACCGATCAATCTCCCGCGAGTGGCTCGCCCGATCCGGCTTCCACTGCCCGCAATCGTGACACCACTTCGGCCTCCCATCACTCTCACACACAAACACGTCCCTCGAATAAAACGACTCGAGACCAGGGCTATCCGGGCTATGATCCGGCATCGAGTACCCAATCTGCGCCTCGTCGTCGTCGGCGCCGTAGCGCCGGCTGAATGCGGCGGAGGGGGACCGGCGGCGGCGGGCGTGGCGGTTCTGGAGGACGCGGGCGCCGCGGGAGGTGGGGTGCAGGGGCACGTAGCCCGGGGAGGTCTTGACGGTCCAGATGGTGCGGAGGTAGGACGTCACGGCGAGGAGGAGGAAGAAGAAGTAGAGGGCTAGGAACATGGCGGCCAGGCCCGGTTCGCGCAGCCCTTTGATGAGGTCATCGACTAGACGGTCTCGTCAGTACGTGCTCTGTTCGGCTGGGCGGTTGTAGGAAGGGGGAAGGGGATTGTGGGAGAGCTGGACGTACCGCAGATGCGGCCGACGACGACGTAGGTGGCATACGCGACCAGCAGCAGCAGGAAGCACGGCACGAGCCGCGATATCCACCTCGCGCCGGCGCTGGCGCTAGTCTCGGCCGACAGGTTCCCCCCGGGGCATTTCGGCGACATGGGGGGCGGAGGGCCGGAGGGATCGGGTTCGCCGCGCGTCGGGATCGCATCCACGCAGGGTCTCTCGCGAGCGTTTCGGATCGGGAGGGTTTTCGCGGGATGTTGGGAGTGGAGAATGGGGATCCGGGATGCGCTTGCGAGTAGGTTTCTGGGAGGTGAAGTCATTCGCGGGCGGGCTTTGTCATCGGGTAATTAATTTAGTTGGCCAAGTGCTGGGACGCGTCAGCCAGCGGCGCCGAGAGCGAGCATTCTGTCGGTCTACGAGGTGTGATTACGGCCGAGGACCTAAATTAGTCGTCTTAGTCGTCTTAGTCGTCTTTATGCAGTGTATCCATGTGTCTGGGTATTCGAATTCAGCTCGTCCGAATCCAGACCGGCGCTCATATAACCCGGGCGAGGCGCCGGTACGCCCCGAGGCCGTTTCCTTGACCTCGTCAATACCGAGTACGCCCACGGCGCGGCTCTCTATAGTAGCCTTCTGGGACATGTCGACAGGGGGGCGAGGGGCTCTTTCTTATACCCTGAATCGGGATAAATGATGGGCTAGGGGAAGGTATAAAGGATGCGGTGATCCTAATCCCATGGGAGTCCTGAGTTCATCTGGAGGTTCGAGTTCGCCATGTCTTTCATCTTGGCTCTCGTTCGTCAATTCGCCCACTGCACCGGCACGGCGGGTGGATTACTTAATATAGCTACACTTCACCTCAGCTGGCCGCACTTCCAACCCCTCCTCTCCTCCCCCTCACACGCCATCCCCTATCTCCTCACCACTTCGTGCTTCTCATTCCCAGTTTGCGGATCATCGAACAATACCGGGGCTGTCAATTGCCTGTCATAACCCCGCTAGCTCAGCATCGCCACAATGCGATCCGAAATATGTGCTGGCAGGGCTTCAGTGGGGCTGCGCTCTGCCCAAGTGCACAATGCCGCTCCTGGGCACTGGCGAGCTCACCGCATTCAGGCCACCAGCTCTGTCGATACAGGGCCCAGATGGCGCTTCGATTAGGGATCAAGGGCTTACTAGTGATGGATAACCGTTGGCTGCTAGTTCTTCGTCTCCATCCGCCTCGCCAGCGTGTCCGGGATGTCGCGCCATCTAGCCGCAAGGCATCAACTGCGCCCGCACTCCCGTGCTCTCTCACCGCCGTGCCCCTCTACTACACGCGTCTTGGCCGTCTGCTAAAACAAACTGGATAGTGCCGTCATGACGCCCGGAGCGGGATGGGGCGCCCCCGGTGGCCTTTCGTATGGTCCCGACAACTCCACGGCAGTGCCGACCCCGGTCCCACTCCCGCACGCCTGGGCCGCCGACTCCCACCACGGCGACGGGCACACGAACTACAATAAACCGTGGGCTCCCTCCCGCCTCCCAAGGCAACGTTCTACGCTCCTCCCGGTGAGGCATGTCCGGTGCGGAACTCCAATCGCCGTGGTTAGAAGTCGCGCGGAGCCGAAGCCGTGCTTCGTGCGGCTCGGGACACAACAGGGCACCCGGGGTTGCCGTGAGGTTCTTGCGGGCGTCTTTTTACATTTGAGATCGTGGTGCGGGCTAGGTGATTCGAGACTGACCGGTGCTACAAGTGTGGCTTTGCGCATCTTCGTGCTTTCGGGCTTCGTTCGCCTGGGGGTCGCATCTCGTGAAGATGCGATCGAGGTGAGTATAAAGGAGGACCATCGAGACGTGGAGATAAAAGAGCTTGAGCTACACACATCGCTACTACCACAGCAATCCCTGAATCACCTTTCATTTAAGAAGCCATCACTGAATCAAGCATCACTTCCAAAGTTGAAGTCACTTCTCGCCCTCCGAGCCCCAGCAAGTTGTCTTGGTTCATCTTTCAAACCACCCTACACACGCACATCAACTCGGCAATGGCAGGAGGCAGTCGAGCGACGAAAGGCGGGCATACCACCGCGCCCGCCACGGTTACCGTCTGGACATGGCGGTGCTGCAACTGCGCGACCGGGCATCTCAGCAGGGAGGTCGAGAAGAATTGCCCAGATTGCTCCGTCCCGCGGTGTAAATACTGCACCTGGCAGAGAATCGAGAGACCTGTGTAGGGTCTGCCCTCGATATCATCTCCGGGCCCTCGCCCTCGTTCCAACTTGACTTTGGGGTCCCTCGCCCCTCAACACTCAGCACTGCGGAGGCACGATGAGCATGGCGGGTCACTATGGGCATGTCCCCGTGGCCGACACGCTCAACCTCTGCCTACAGTTCTCGGCAGAACGCTACGTGCCCTCATCTCACGCCACTTCGATCGGCCGGCATCGGCACTTCATGTCCCGACCCGATGGCCCCGTCAGCAGCCTCCTGCCCTTCGCTCCCAGCAAGATCCGACAGGTCTGGACAGGTCCATGACCCGTCCTGGCTCGGCTTTGCCCCATCCTCGCGATGGGGCTAACCCCTTCTCTTCCATGTGTACTTCCCCTGATCATTATGCGGTGTCCCCGTCAGCCCGGTCTGCGTGGGCTCGTGCTCTTGTTCTTGTCTTCTTTTTGGCATTCCTGTATCAACATGGTAGGTTTCTTATACCAAGAAGCTCATGAGCGTTTTTTTTTTTTTTTTCAGTTTTCAGAAGCGCAGCGATCTTGTTTCTTCTCATCCCATTGTGTCATTCTACTTTTGTTGGCGGCATCTGAATTCGTGTACACCAGTTTCCTTGTTTGCAAGATGGCTTCTGTAGTTTTGGCGTTGCTGTTCGCGAGTTTGTGGCGCTAGGATAGTCAATTCGAGATTCGTTCTTATTCGAGACCATTGTTTCCACTTCCAGCTACACGGATCCGAACCACGATGTGTGTCGGAGCCACGAGTAAGCCCACTTCGCACATGCTAGCAAGGAGCGCGGGAAACGCACGTCTGCGCGGTGCGTGGAAGCGTCTCTGCTACGCCTGTTCCTGTATCAAGATGGTGGCTTGGAGTGGAGTTGGGCCATTTCATGTGGAGTACACTAGTAAACACCAGGCGAACGGTTGATTGGGCATCAAAGCTCTCTCCCCGACAGCGAACCCACGTCATCCGAAGCCTCACCACGCGCCTTTTCCGTCCGAACACTACAAGCGCACCATCGCGGCGGTGTAGTCCGTTCCACTGTTCGGACGAAAAAAAAAAAGGGGGGCTGACGTCGTGGCTTTCTGCACTTTTTTTTTGAGCCGCGAACCCGCTGCACGATCCTATTCGGCTGTTTTGAAAGTCGGGGGCGGTGAGTGGTTGGGTGACATGCGGGTTTGGAAGTAAGATGACGAAACGGCGAGCGGCGAGCGGGCTTGGAGCCGCCGCTTATCCTGTGCCTGGGGGAATACTGCCTTCGTAACTCGTTCTGCGTCGTGCAATTAGACAGGAGTGGACTTCTAAGAAATAAACAGCCCGAGGCACTAATTCTACGGGTTTGATCCAGTTCCCCTTGACGCAATCCCGTTGCTCACTTGACACCTCTAAGTGTATGTAGTTGGAACCACTCTCGCTCCAACACAACACGGGATGCGTATCCTCGTTCTACACCGTGAAGTGACAGCTGAGCGTGTTTACAAGATATATCGAGGAGGTGGAAGGAGGCTTACACGGCGCAAAGAACAGAATCCTCCAGAGTTCCACTTGTACACTCGGTACAGGATGCCCTCGCTGCCAGCTTTTCATCGCCAACCCCTCGACACCCTTCACCTAACCTGCCAGACCTTCTCATCTGTCTAAGCTTACCTTCTCCTCGTATCCTCCTCCCTGGCGCAAGACCCAATACTACCACAGGAGCAATAACGAGCACTTCCCCGCAACAGGCATCATCTGAACCACCATCCGTAAAAGCAATGCATTAAATGCGCCTAACTCTAGTACGTGTACCATGTCCTCAACCAGTTACCAGTAACCACATAATACCCGAGCACCACCATCCCTCCCCCCTTCATCCCGTCCCCTCCTCCAGAAAAGCAAACCCCAACCATCTCAAGGCCCTCTCAACCGTCTAACTCCCCTCCTCCCCGCCCATTGCCTTCTCCGTCAACCTCCTCACCCTCCCGCTCTTCGAGACCGGGCTCCGGAGCCCCGGCGCCTCGTCGTCCACCTTCGCGACGATGGACCCCGCCTTCTTCGGCGACGCCGTCTGCGTCCTCGGCGAAACCTGCTTCATCGGGGTGGCCTGCTTCCTTGGCGAAGCAACCTGCTTCGGCGCGGCCTTCTTTGGCGTCTGAGGCTCCTGTGTCTTTGTAGACCTTTTCACCGAAAGCGAGACAACCCGGGACCCCTTAGCAGTCCCCTTCTTGGTCCCCTCCACGGAGACGGAGATCTTGGAGCCCCGCCCGGCCTTGGCCTGCACCTCCGACTTGGCCCTGCCGTACGTCTTGCGCACCCTTCCCGCAAGCGTCTTCTTCAGTACAGGCTTCGCTGGCCCCGCGGCGCCCTTCCGCGGCTTCGCGGGCGATGCCTTGCCCTTCCCGCTCGCTTTGGCGGGCTTCGCCTTGCCTTTCACAGTTCCCTTCGTAGGCCCCTTTCCAGCCTTCGCCTTGCCCGTCTCGCCCTTCAACCCCTTCCCTCTAACCTTCTTCTTCCTCGCCCCCTCCTCCCCGTCCCCCAGCATCTCCTTCAACTTCCTCTTCCCCGCCTTGACCCCTGCCCTAACCACCGCCCCGACGTCCTTCGCGCCGCCCCCGTTCACCCCGCCGCCCTCTGACTTTGGCTTCGGCCCCAGCACCCCGCGGCAGTTCTCCTCGCCGCAGAGGCACGTCTGCACGTTCTTAGCGGAGAACGGGTCGAACTTGTAGTCGTACGTCAGCTCCTCGCCCGTCATGATGGGCCGGTCCCCCGCGAAAAGGGCCATGCGCGGGTTTCCCCCGACGATCCACTTCACCATGCGGCAGTTGGGCCTGCACGAATGGTTGACGAAGCGCGTGATGGACCCCGTCGTCGCGTCGATGATCATGTTTTGGTCGAACGACATGAGGTAGTAGCACTGCCTTGCGTTAGCTTGGACTGCAGACGCTTCGCCAAGTTCACAGTGGGCTTTCCCGGTACTTACCGCGTTGTTCTTGTACTTCTCGCGCATCCTCCGCTCGCACTCCTCCTCGGTGATAATCTCGCCCGTGTACTCCATGATGATCTGGTTCGGCTCGAAGCACCGGTTGCTCCGCACGCCGTACCCCCTGTCCGCCGTCTTGATCACCTCGACGCCGACCCTGTACTTGCCGCCGCCCGCGCGCCGCTCTGCCAGGCTCGCGAAGGCGCGGTTCGTGCAGTGCTCCTTACCGGCGTTGCAGTTCATCTCGTCGCACTCGTAGAGCATGATGCGGTTCTGGCAGCTCTCGGCGCAGCCGTCCTCGGGCTTGCACACGCACTTGGACTGGAAGTCGTTCAGGTGGGGCGTCTTGCGCCAGTATTCCTTAGAGTCGCCGATGAAGCGGTCTGCAAAGGTCAGTAAGAGGCTGGGTTCGGGAAAGGGTGTGCCCTACTCTTCGTCATCTTCCTCCACTCATCCGGCTTGGGCTGGCCCGGCGGGAGTGGGTTGCACACGTCAAACGGCAGCTTGTAGTCCCGACCCTTGATCAGGAGGCGCAGGCCGTTGTAGATAGGCAGCGGGAGCGTCTTGTTAGGCTTAGGGAGGTCCCTTAGCTCCGGGTTCTGCCCCAGCTTCTTCTTCTCGGCGTGCGTAAGGCCGACGACATACGAGTCGGGCAGGTGCTGTCCTGCGTAGAGGCCCTTGTCAAGGTATTTCTTAACCCTCTTCTTCTTCACCGCGGGGGTAATGGCTTCCACATCGGCGGGGTTGTTCTCCTCCTCCGCGGCAGCATCCTTCGCGGGGGCTGCGTCGACCTTGGACTTCTTGCGCGCCAGCTCGCTCGAGGCCTGGGCGTTGACCGGCACAAACTTGCCGTTACTCCAGACAGTGTGGTAAACAGGCTTGTCATCGATATGAGCAAACTCGTCCGTGTCCTGGAGCCGCCTAAGCTCCCTCGGTAACGCAGAGACTGCCTTGTCGAGGGCCTTCTTTCCCCGCTTGCCAAGCGACGAGATCTTGGTCGCCGTCGCGCCCAGGCCCTCCTTGGCAACATTCGTGGAAGAACGCCGCGTCACGGGCCCGGCGCTGGCGATGCCTTCCTGTCTCGTGGCGCGACGCGTCGGCGGCGGTGTGTCGAGTTGGTCCAGGGACCACGCGGAATCCGCGGCGGGAAGCAGGTCGGCGCCGGAGACGGTGACCCTCCGGCGCTTCTCGTTCACGGTGTCGCCATTGGCGCGTCGTTTGCCGTGTATGGCGGTGCCGCTCAGCTTGCTGAGGTTATAAGTCGGGTTTGCACGCGCGGCGCGTCGGGGGCGGCTGGCGGTTGCTGCGGCAGGGGATTCATCCGTGGCAGGTGCGGTCGCGGTCGCATCGCTAGTCTCCGGCTGGGGGTGAGGCTCGGCGTGTTCCTGTTCGGGTTCGGGTTCGGGTTCGGGAGCGCGCTGGGGAGGGGTTCCGAGGGCGACAGTGATGTTTTCAAGCTTCGCGGCCTCCGAGGTGTGGCTGCAGGCGTCAGAGACGGAGGTCGGCGGTGTCGAGCTCGTGGATTCGAGGGCGGAGGAGCACTCCAGCGAGGAGGCTGAGGCCGAGCAAGGATGGTCGGACGAAGCTTCCGAGGGCGGCTCAAAGGGCAGAGCCGGAGCAACGGGCGTGGTACCGGCCGAGGGTAAAGACATTACAAGTCGCTATACCAGGTGGTTGCGTATGCACGGCAGTCGCGTGGTAGACACAGTGTTCTTGTTGTGCGGTGTTGCGAGAGCCAGGCGCTCAGCTAGCGAAAAGACGCGTGCTTACACGTCGCGACAACGTGATTGCGAGCGAACCAAGGGTCGGAAACGGCTTTCTCGGCCTGAGAGAGGTGGTTGACGCGATGCAAAGGAGAAAATTGGCGGAGAAGCGTAACAGAGAGTGCGTGGTGGAAGATGCGTGGTGGGGGAGGAGAAACAAGAGCACCCGAGCACGCGCTCCGGGGGAAAACGGGGAGTGGGAACGGGATATATGGGGAAATTTGTCAATGGCTGGATATAACGCGGCGCACTACCACACACCACCCTAGCCACTGCAAGGGAACAAGCAGGAGGCGGTAAATCCGGAAAGGGAGCAGAAACAGAGACAGGTCAACAGATCTGGCGCCTTCGTGCACGGGATATCCGCGCTATTAAGTCAGGCGGGCTGGGTCCTGCTGGATTGGCTGATGGTAAGGACGAAGGTTTGTCGATGGGATGAATTTCGAGCCCGGGAGGCAGAGGAGTGGAATGAAGGGGAAGTACGGGAGTACAGGGCTCAATGTTCCCAAAGGAGAAAGACGTGTCCGTCTCGTTGCACGTCAATGGCCAGCAGGAAAATTGGAGCGGGCGAAAAAGACGAAGGGATCACGGATTCCGATGGAGAAACGCGTCGGGTGATGAGACGACGGGCTGATGTGGGCCGGGTGTCATGAATAGTGTAGGCTGTGGGTTGGGTGTAAGCTCGAAACATGAGAAGTCTGTCAAAGTCTCTCTAGCACCGAGCATGAAAGCACGAAGTGTTGTGCGTGTTTACGTGAGCTCGCTCCTCCCCGCCTCTCATTTGCCGGCGGGCCTGGGCGACGTGCGCATCTCGATCGCCCCTGCCGACACTGCCAAACAGGTGTCGTGGGTAGCGGGTGTGGGAAGGAAGGAACCGGGCGAGGTAGTGGGTACACGTGCGCCAGGGGGGGTGTCTGGGACGCCGTGTGGTATTGGCAACAACTGTCGACTCCTACGGACCCCCCCGCGGCGTGGCCCAGGAACAAAGAGGCTACGAGGCGAAGGACAGCATGTGAGAAAGGGTGGCGGGATCAGGAGGGGCTGGGAACCTGGATCACAACACGGCCTTACCTGCGGCCACCGTGATTGTGACGCCCTTGCTCTCGGGGCGTGTTCACGACATGTTGGTGGCCCCAAATGCAAGCCCCCGCGTCCATTTCATCAGAGTTCCGGGGTAGTGGAAGGTCCGTGATGACCTTGATGCTGTGTCCTGTCCAAAAGTCATCGGATCGGAGGATCCATGAATGGGGCTGATCACTGTTCAGTCGTGGCGCTCGCCAGCCATGGCGGTTCATCCCAGCAATGGCGATACCTCGTGGGAGAGTTGGGGAGCACAATTTGAAGCCATTATTGGCGTGGTGTGGCAGTTCCTACCAAATAGTTGCTGAGCTAGATGATCCCTAGAATCGGTGGGACAGGACTCGCCGGTCCGAGGGCGGTCTTTTCTTCCTCCTCGATGCTTATTCCTCGATGTTCGTCACTTGACGGTCCACTCGTTGATGTCCAACATGACACCACAAAAAACCAGCCGTCGGAAGTCAATCCTATACCGCAGGGCATGAAACCTACATCAAGGTGCTAGCGAAACAACAGTGCATATATCGCCCCGTGTGGACCGTGATGGATGAACAGCACCAGCATCGCGACCACCGTGGCCCAAACGAAACTTTCCGCATACAATAGTTCTTGGCCAGAGAGCCATATAGGCTCATCAATCCCGTCGGATTGAGAGAAAAGCGTCTCGCTTTGGATCAATCTTTTTTTGACTTCTGGTTTGCTATCCCCTAGTGAACATGAGACTCTGGTGGCTCGCTCAGCTCAAGTTCTCCCCCTTGAGGCGAGATACTGACGATTGTGCTGTGACGAATTGACCACGGGAACTACATTCGACTGTCCTGCTTGACATCAGATCGCCATCACATCTCGGGAAGGTCCACTCGTGTACCACACTCCTACTTGTAGAAAAGACCCGGGACGTCCTAAAAGTCCGCTCGACGCTCCCAACTGGCGAAGACTCCGCTCGGCAAACTCGGTCAAGAGATGAGTATTGAGTTTTCGGCTCGCTTCATCTGGATACCCAGGAGTCTGTTCCACATCCCTCTCCGAAACCCTAAGAGGGTGGGTTTCTAACTGGTTCATGGAGATGTCATACCTCCCTTCGCCCGGAATGCACGAACCGCAACACATCGCGGTGTGCTTCGCTTCCGAACAAACCTCTCCCTTCCCGCCAACTGGCTCCCGTCCCTCGTATCGGAAGTGACTTACGCCGGAAACTTCGGAACCTGGGCCTTCGATACGCGGACTGCGAGGTTGCTAGCCATAATATCTCAGGCAGTGCTTTTTCTTTGGCGCCATGCCTGGTCATCACTAGAGGCATCTTGGGCGCTAGACCAACAGTTTTACTCAAAACTCGGCATCCTGGCTGAAAGCCGGAAGGATGGACGACGGGAAGTCGTTTTCAGGAAACTGTCCACACAGACGATGGCAAGCCATCGCGTCTGAGCTTCATCGCCTTTCCCATCTAGGTATTTCAACAACCCCCAGTTCCACTCCCTCCATAATGACTGCCATTCCACGGCAGAACCGTAGCCAACCAGCCATCTCTCCAATTCCTATGTACACCTGAAGAACATTCCAACAGCTAAATACGTGTCAGCAAACGCACAGTTAAGTCGGGCGCAAGACCAAAGACCACGTCGAGAGAATACGCCCCGCCTCCCAGCCTCCAATGCTCATCCCACTCCATTCTCTCCCCTAACTTGGTGATGCATTATATGCAGACAGGACATAAGGGGGTCTGGGCCGTCAAGTGCTTCTCGGGCACTGCACCGTCTCTTTCCGACACATCCGGATGAAGGCGAAAAGGGAAGATTCAGTAACCAAGCGGATAGGATAGGAATCGCCAGTCTTTCGTATATCTACGAAACATGATATCACACAGCGAACTCGTCCAGCAAGCTCTCGTACATCTTTCCACCCCATCGCACTCAGTAAGACCATCCGCAGGCAACATCCTCATCATATGTATCTCCAGGCGGACACACCACTCACATCACTCCACCTTGCATACACACACACACACACACACAATCCTGATAAACGCACCCGTCTATTACCTACCAGGTGCCACCACCACCGGAATCTAGTCCATATATGATACATAAAGGAGGGCCCCTCCCCCTGACCATTAAAGCTAGACCCCGGAAAATATATATATATATATATAAACCGTCCGTGAACCTCCTGAGAGAACACAAGCCAATCCATAAACATTCCTCCCTTCCGGCCTCCACACTTCTCTGATTATGAGGAAAGGAATCCCCCCCCCCAACGGCAAGATATAGCCGTAGAGAATGAAAGGGAAAAGCAAAAAAAAGGAAATCGAGAAATAGAAATAAAGAACAGGATGGGTATTAGCCGCGACCAGAAGTAACATAGAAAAACGAGAGAGAAAACCACAAACGAAACGGTTCCGTCACTCCACCAGTTTTAGAGGGGGAAAAGCACCCTCCCTCTCCTCATCCCCTCACAGAGCTTCCGAGCTCCGTTCTCGACCCTTTGAGTGAGTGTTAACTAGGCCTTGGCCTCGGCCTCCTTGGACTCAGCCGCGGGCTCGTCCTTGGCAGCGGCCTCCGCGGGGGCGGCGTCCTTCGCGGCGCCGTCTTCAACCTTGGACTCCTCGGCCTTGGGCTCCTCAGTCTTAGACTCCTCAGCCTTAGGCTCCTCGGCCGCCTCAGCAGCCGGAGCCTCCTTCGCTTCCTCCTTGGGAGCCTCCTTGGGCTCATCCTCCTTCTTCGGCGCCGCCTCCTCAGCAGCGGCCGCCGCGGGCTTGTCCTCCTTCTTGCCCTCCTCCGCGGCAGGCGCGTCAGTGAGCTTGACGGTGAGCCCCTCCTTGACGCTCGCCCCGGACCCGCCGTATTCCTTGGGCAGGCTGGAGGCGATGCCGGGCATCTCGGTGGCGAGAGAGGCACCCGAGCTCAGCGGGTGGAACTTGCGCAGGGTGGCGGGCGAGAGGAAGAGCTTCATGGCGCTAAAGGCCCAGCTCATGATCGTGGGGACGTTAACGAAGTACTTGTGCGCAAGGAGCTCAGGATACGCCATGGAGAGGGTCTGGATCGTCTCCTTGCTGGCGGCCTTGATATGGGGATCCATGCGGAGGAAAGCAACCGAGAGGTAGTCATGGACCTGGACCATACGGTAAGGGTCGTCGGCGCCATCGGCGATGGGGGCCGTGGCTTCATTGATGTTGAGCTTGCGCGTGCCAAACTCCATCAGGGCGACGCGCCAATCAAGGAACCTTGTCGAGGTTAGCAATGCGTTTAGAAGAACGGTACGGCCTCTTTATCGCCATATTGGGGTCACTTACTCCTTGATGTTGCCAAAGGTCGCCTTGTTGTCCTTCACGGCACCATACACGTTCCAGGTGATGACAACATCCTTGCCATTGCCGTCCTTGTGGTCAGTCACAAAGCCAAGGTCGCCGAACTTGACCCTGTCGTAGACCTTCTCATCAAGAAGAGCAGTCGGGTTGTTCTTCTTGCGCCACTCGAGAGCCGACGTCAGCTGCGTCGCGGCCGCGTTGACGTTGTCGTCGTTGGCGCGGAGGTACTTCTGAAGGACGATGGCCGTGGGAGCATGCTCGAGGTCAGACAGGGTGACGCCCCACATCTCACCATGGCCGGCATTCTTCTTGATCTCGGAGAGACGGCTGGCAAGCTGGGTAAGGGGGGTCTCCTTGGGGGCCTCCTCCTTGGGCTGCTCCTTGTCCTTGGGCTCCTCCTTGGGCTCCTCCTTGGGCTCCTCCTTGGCGCCGGTCTCTTCCGCCGCAGCGGGAGCAGCAGTCTCGGCAGCGGGCTTGGAGTCCACAGGCGCATCAGTGCTGGCGGCGGCGGCCTCCTCTGCGGCAGGAGGGTTGGTATCGGCAGCCGTGGTCTCGGCGGGCTGGGTGGCAGGCTCGGTGGAGGCAGGCACGGGAGCCTCACCGGCGACCTGGCTCTCGACCTTCGTAGGCTCAGCGGACATGTTGAACAGAATCGTCTGATGTGCTGGGGGTAGATGAAGTTCCGTGTCGCGACCTGTCAGGGTGGAAATGTAAGCTTGCTTCCTCGCCAGCGCAGGAGTTGACGCCAGGTTCTAGTTGTGTCCAGAGACAGACGTGATGGGCCACTTACTTTGGTGTAGTCAACGAGGATCCAACTGATATATCCAGGGGAAGGAGATGATTATGGTGAACTGGGGGAGCGTTTGGATTTTCTTGGGGGGTCCGACGTGTTGTCTGATGAATCGGCTGTGGCAGGCGGTTGTCAGAGCAAAAAGGTGGAGCCCGTGGAAGCTCGGACCCCCGGTGGTACCTGCATCCCCAAGCACCGCTGGCCCACACAAAGCCACGAGTTCCCCACCGACCAACTCATTTTCCAGGGTGCAAGTACCGGGTACTGCACAGATCTCGGTCTTTAACAGATCGGATCTCGTACCCGGATCTGGAGACTAGAGATGATGACGCAGGAATGTATCGGGAATTAGAGCGCAATACTGAATGATAGCATGTAAGCCTTGATGCCTCTAATGCTCGACACTTTACACGCAATTTTGAAAGAAGCCGCACACGTCTGCCGCTCCTATTTTTATGTCGTATCATCGAGCTCCTCAGCTTCACTTTGCCAAGGCGCATCATCCCAGCCCTGTTGCAACGCTCCCCTGAAATCACCCCTGCCTTTCCCTTTCCTTATGTAATTATTGGTACCAATAAGAAGGATCGATCATGTGAACTGATCTTTATCCATGCATAATTCGGGATTGAGCTCCGGAAGACGAGTACCCGGTACCTCTTGAAGCTCCTGTCAAACGGTTGAGCTCATTGACATGACAGCGACATTCACGTGATGCGGACAAACGATTAGAGAACGGATCAATTGCACTGCAGCTTCCTTCCCTCTCACCGGGTTTCACCTCCCCGACGTTCGTCCCTTGATTACCCACCTCTGTTTTGTAGATCTCGATGAGGGCTTCCCGTTTCCTCGCATCATCTGTCCTTCAGCGAGATTACGACCGTTTGCTCCAATGTGTAAACCAACCAGTGCAATTTCCTTGACGCTTCCCTTCATAACTCGGTCTGTTTCACGATACCCACAGAACTAATATTCGAACACGCCTGTTATTGCGCGGATCCTCTTCATTTGTCGCTGCCTTCCGAACCATGCCCGTTTGCCCTCTCGGCAAATATTCGCTTCGGACATCCCGCAGGATGCCAATATCAGCGACACGTTTTGGTCCTTCACAACCACGGCACATATGATACTACGGCCTACTATCGTATCAGATCCTACAGGCACGGCACGTGTGGTGGGGTGAATCGGTATGATTAAAGGTGGATCATCAAGGTACTGGATCCCCATAATTAGAAACCTGAGCGTA
Source organism: Scopulariopsis brevicaulis (assembly GCA_017657125.1). Taxonomy (NCBI): domain Eukaryota; kingdom Fungi; phylum Ascomycota; class Sordariomycetes; order Microascales; family Microascaceae; genus Scopulariopsis; species Scopulariopsis brevicaulis. Next base: position 14,867 of record JAGFNX010000471.1, read on the forward strand.
ATATACACTGCAAAGAAGCCAAACCGAACGTGCCTTTGCGGCTCCCAACATCACCATCTGCGCTCGTGCGTCTCTCTAATGTACTCAAGCCCAGAACAGGACCGAGACGTCTCAATACCCATCGCCGTAACCGTGTCTTCGCTGATATTGCGTCGCCAAGCGGACAAGGGTTGTCTTTTTCCCAGGCCTCAATTCGAGGCCAAACACGAAACGAGCGCTCTTTCTGATACCTTCTTTCCTCGCGGTGACTTCTCTGCACAAAGATGAAACAAACGAAACAAAGTCAGGAACTCCAATGTCAAGAACAATTCGTGGCAGTCGTCATCATCGAACTCATGTCGAGGCCAGGACACGCAAACTCCGCAACTCCCCACGTCTGTGCGTGAGCGTGTGCATGCCGGCCGTTGTGTTAGCGGCATCTAGTGCTGCATGGCACCGCCTCCGGCCATCTTCTTTCCGGCGCGGCGGAGGATCTCCTCAATGACGGCAAACTCCCTCTCGGCGATGCCATGGAGGGTCATGTCGTCGAGCGTCTTGGCATTGGGGAGATTCAGCTCGAGCCAGAAATGGCCCCAGTAGTCGTCGGTGCCCGAAGCGAGGCGCTGGATCTCCTGGTGCTCGCGAAGGGAGAAGTTCGCGTCGATGTTCTCCTTGGTCTCCTTCGCAATAAGGCTGATGTACCACTGCAATCGAACTAGTCAGCATGCTTCAAGCACGATGACAGGAAGAGGGATTCACAGCTTACCTCGACCAGGTCGGAGGGAACGCCCGCCTTGACGGATGTCGAGTACTGGTGGCGCCATCGGTCACCGAATCGCGGCTGCCCAAACTCACGAATCCTATCGCCCTCGAGTCCAATGAGGTCGGCAATGTCCGCCTTCTGCAGGACCGTGAAGCCCGGGCAGGTCATAGTGACGGCAATGAGCCTCTTGAGGAGACTGGTCGTCAAGCGGACTGGGTGGATTCCGCGATCCACCTTTTTCTTTAGGATATCGATGAGCTTGTACGTTGTCTGGAAGATCCGGTACCTCTGGCCCAGAGTGATGTGCTTGGTCTTGTCCCATGGGAACTTCTTCAGGGTGCCGATGAGGCACTCAAACGAGCGCTCAGGACAGCCCCGAGAGAATGGGCACTATCGAGGCCTTGTTAGCGAAGGTTGCCGGCAAGCATGGATAAAATGCATGGGACTTACACGAGCGGGGTTCTCGACGTGTTTCACCATCATTGTCAGCTCCTCGTCGGAGAGGAAGCCCCGGAACGTCTGGTAAGGCGAGGCCAGCCTCTCAGGGACGGCCGGAACATTTCCAACCCATTGCACGGCGTGTGCCTTGGGGAACAAGACCTTCATTAGCTCGGCCTGGTCTGACACCTGGAGGTCGACTTGCCGATCTCCGAGCTTGCTGGGGCGGCCGGCGGCGCAGTTGTCGAGGTGTCGCTCGACAGCGCGAGCGGCGTCAGCGGGGGTCTGGACCTCAACGAAGATGTCGAGAGTCTTGCCCGTAACCCGGCACATGATAATGTGGATTGGCTCCATGTTATCGTGGAGAACGCGCGAGTTCCGGCCGAGGAAGGCAAACACCTCGTTTCGACCGATCTCGAACGGAACCTGCGACAACCTGTTAGCATTTACATCAATCCTGGGTTTCTTGGCCAAAACTTACATTGGTGAACTTTATGACGCCGTGGTTCACAGGACCCCCTCCATCACGGGCGGTCTCGACGAAGGGGAAATACTCGGCGCCGAGAAGCTTGGTCGCAATTGAGCCTCCGCCGAGGCCGCAAAGAAGCTTCGCGAGGAGGGGAGACTGCGCTCCCTTCGAGGGGGCCGGGGCAGGCAAGCTGGTGGTGGGGTTCCCGTTGCCGAATGCGGTGCCGGGGCGGAATGGCGCGGGGGAAGGCCTGGTCATGACAATTGGCGAGCCTAAGACAGGAGGCCGGGTGGCTGCCGCGGGATGAGGAGACCGGTATCCTCCCAAACCGGTGTTTATCTGACCCGCGTAGCCGCTCGCGCTGGCCAAGGCCATATTGGTCATGTTAACGCCCGGATAGGCCATGTTGTTGCCCATCTGTCCAAAACCCAGAGGGGTCGAGAGACCCTGCTGGTATCGCGTCTCACAGGACTGCGGAAACATGGCATGAGCCGGAGTGTAGTGCTCCGACGTCACTATCCCATTGCCAACAGCAGCTTGGATTCGGCGTCGAAGCCTCGGCTTTATGGTCACATCGTTGGCGGAGGGGGCCGGCGAAGACCTCGAATACATACCAGTGCTACCGGCAGCGTCATAGAGCGACACCGCTTGACTCTGGACGTCGATAACGTCGGAGACTCCGCTCGGGCTCTTGCTCGACCGGGCGTCTTCTTCAATGTAGCTCTCGGCGGCAAAGTTCAACCGACTGATGAGCGACGGGGCTCGGCCCAAGAGCCCGCTCCGACCAGCGGGCGTCGGCGAGACGTCCGGGCACTGGTAGTAACGCAGGCCGTTGGGGTTGGGGTCACTCCACACCGGATTCTCTGGGATTACGGCGGCCGACCGCGGGACGCGGACGGGGTTGTCCGTCGCGGTGAGGCGCTCGTCGTCTCCGCTGATGAGACTGAAGGCTCCGCTGGAGGCCCGGGTGCCGACGGACGATTCGTCTGAGATGCCGTGGGTAGAACCACCGAGTTCCCGAGGGGTCATGAAGAGGCGAGGGGGGGAGGTGGTCATCTTCCAGGTGTCGTACTCACTTCCTATGGCGCCGAGAGTGGACTTCGGGGCGAACATGCCGCTACCTTGGTCTTGGGGGCCAGCGGGGCTGGCGCTATTACTCTGGATCTGAGGCTCAATGGCCTGTTGAGGCTGTCATGGATGGTAAGTAACTGGGAGCCCGAAGATACGCTGGATACTGGCTACTCACAAACACATTATTGATCGACGCCTTGGCCAGCTCTGTCGTGCCATTGGGGGCCTGGACGCCCACGTTGGTCTCCATGTAGGCACAAGTGCCTTGGCCGAAGCCGCTCTGGGCGGACGAAGCAATCTGAGGCGTTCGTGTTAAACGGACCTCTTCAAAGGGACGTTTCTTCGGGAAACTGAGACAAACTTACGTCTTTACAGCCGTTATTGGCCGGGCTCGTGTAGGCATCGGCATACTGGCCCATGGACTCAAAGCCCTGGTTCATGGCGAGGCGGCGCAGGTTTTGGAGCTGGAACTCCTGGTCCATCCGGACGGGCTGGACGGCGGGACCGCCCTTGTTTTTCTCGGCTGACATGGTGAAAGGCGAGATGCGAGTGTTCGTTTTCTTGGTCTATGTCGAAGATGTTGGATGTGGTGTTCTGTTTCGAGGTTGGAAGGTTAGAAATGACGGTTGAGTTCGAGGAAGCAGAGCGAGGGTTATGAAGGGAAGGGAAGGGCGATGCTAATGGTGAAGAATGGCCATTGAGAACAATATTTGGGGATAGAAAAATGAAGCTTGATTGAGGTCTTGCTCCTGAATGGGGCAGTGGAAGGAGGAGGGTTACTCAATGTGGAGAGCAGGAGGATAATGGGGTTGAATATCAGGAACTGCTCAATGGGAACTGCCCCAGTGGAGGAAGGAGCCCCATTGAGAAGTAGAGGCTTGAAAATGGAAAGAGGCGAATCATGGGGCCATAGCACATGTGCCTGCTGTTTTGGGATGAAGTTGGAGACTCACTTCGACGGGTAGATGGGTCGGACGGTGCTGCTGCTCTTGGTCCTGGCCTGGGAGCTGGTGCGGGAGTCGAGCGTGGAACTGCTCCAATCTTACGCTTGGACCGTCAGCTTGGGGCCCGGGAAGCGAGCGGCGGGGAGCTTGGAGCAGTATTTGAGAAATGGTAGGAGAGGCCCGAAGCTCTTTTTTTTTGGGGATGAAGGGAGGGTAGTGGTGTGGGTAAGTAGAGATGTGTGCATGGAGGGGAGGCGGATTCACAGAGGTATGGAAAGGAAATGTTTCGTTCAGACGAGGGAGCAGAATGAAGAGTAGGGTGGTGAATAAGTAGTTCGGAGTGTTGAAGGTGAGTGAAGTTGGTGCAAGGCGCATCGTGATGGAGAAGGGCCTGCAGAGGGGAGCTTTCTCACGTGCACTTACCTTTGTGTTGGGGAGATCTCAAAGTGAGCGATCACTTTCCCTTATGAAGGGTCTTGGGTGAGACTGCTCGAGCCTTCACCGATGCCGAGATCATAGAGTGGGTGGTGGGCGGGTGGGAAACCTGAGAGAATGCGAGTGGGTGGAATGGCGAGAAGGAAGATGCTCTTATGTGGTGGGAAACCTGGTTCCCGGGAGACGCGTTTCACGCTCCTTTAAAAGAGAACACAACTTGGGAAGGAGCTCGAGAAGGCGAGTGAGCTCGTGAGGTATGCGCGTGGGGGTTTCTTATCTGCCCGGGAACAATGAGAGTGGTCTATATGTGGTGCCACGGGCTTTTATGGGAAGCGGGCGACGGGGTGTCGTGGTTCGATTGTTTGGATCTCGTTGCGGACTTGTATGTTTTGATTTCCGCTGGGTAATGGGGGGAACTCGAGGGGAGCTCAGGCAGAGCTCAAGGAGAGACGCGAGTGAGAGGCACTTTACGCGTGAGGAGCGCGGCGCGCCGTGGAGGACTGGCACAGTAGCACGCTTCGTGTCGTCCGCAATATTCGTGCTGGGAATAAGGAAATATACATGGTGATTACTCTCGGAATAGCTTGATTAGATCCGTCTCCTAATGGCAATGAACCTCGTGATAGAATCAGGTCCCATTAGGCACGATCATCCCCATGTCGTACATTGAATGGACTTGAGCTTAGCGCCCTGTTCCCAGACGCTTCGCCCCTTGGCCTGTTCTACGCAGATGGAATTACCGTCGCCGTGGTAAAGAGGTTTGTGCTGTGTCATCTCACTACCGTCCCCTCGGCCATTATAAAAAGCTGGGAGGAAGGGCGCGTTGGTTTACGGAGAGGCCTCTGATGCACCTTCCTTCCTAGTCCCAGGTTATGGGAGGATCAGCAGGGTCATATCCGCAGCACGAAACATGCATGAGACGGTCCGAGGGCGTTTCCATGCTCTGGCTTAACCGCGGATCTGAGAACTCCAGGGGAGCGCAGACAATAGACATGCCCTAGATGTAACCACGCAGAGAAACACGCTCATGGACCTTGATTCCCTTTTCTCCATTGTGCACCTATCCACGCTATCTAGGTACTTGATATGTAAAGAAGCCAGCTCTATTTCCTCGCACATCCACCCAACACACCAGCACACTTCAACCGCCGGAGGCGAAGCATTCAGCAAGCCGACCCACCGTTCCGCAGGAGTACCAGGCTGACAGGCCGCCGTGCGACCCAGCAATATGCGCCAGCCTGATATGATTCCCTCCTAGCACCGCGTGCTTTATTCGCCTTCATGTTTCCCAGACTCCGCTCACCGATAGCCGATAATCTCACTCGCAAACGCACCGCGGGCTTAATCAAACTACACGTGGCATTAGTATCCAAAAAACAAGGGCAGCAGCGGAATGCGACATACGGGAGTGAGGAAGGACTCAGCAATGAATCGTGCCCTCGCGTTGAGCTGTATCTAGTTAGTAACTAACCCCAGACAACCTCGATAGGTAGGGAAGGGGGTTGCGGGGAACGCACGAAAAGCTTCATCTCGGAAATCTCTTTGTCGACCTCCTCCATGAACTGAATGATGAAGTCGACGAGCTTGTGCTTCAGCAGCTCCTCGGTGTGGAAGTTCGTAATCAGGAAGGAAATGTCGTAGCCCTGCGCCAGTTAGCCCCATCATCTCTTCCCATACTCTTCATCCTTCCCCGCCCTCCTTTCCACTAGCCCTCTCAACGCCTCTACTCCGACCAAAGCCTTCAACCCGACCAGACGCCAGACAGGGGAACCCACCTTGATAGGCTTCCTCCTCAGGATAAAAAAGTTCTCCGCTCTCTGCTCCAAGAACCGCGTGAACTTGTGCACAAGAATATTCTCAATCTCGTCCGCCTGCTTGATCCGTATGCTGACCCGCACGCTGTTCACGCTCGGCTCCACCAGCACCCTCTCGTTCTCGTTCCTCGCGACCGTCAGCGGCGTCAGCAGCACCTCGGGCGACGTTCGCGCCTCGATCTCGGGGACATTGTGCCGCTCGGACGCCTGGGAGGCGAAGTTGGTGAGGGTCAGAGCGGCCGTCAGGGTGCTGCGGACGCACTGGAGGTAGGGGCGGAGGGATTGGGACTAAGGGCGGTGTTAGCTTCCGACCTCGAACGGAAAGGGGGGCGGTAAGGGGAGAGAGGCCGGGGTGGGCGGGATGGAGGGGACGTGGAGGGCGGCGCACCATGGTCGAAGTGGAGGGGATCGCGGGGATCCCTGGTGGACGTGTCCGATGTTTGAATGGGTTCTTCCTCGTCGTGCGGTCCTCGGAGGTCGAGGATGACGTTGACGAGCGAGCTGTCGTTGTCGTCGGGGGAGGGTGGGGTTGGCGGGGGGCTTAGTCAGCGTGGCTGATGCGAGGGACCGCCGCTCGAGGACAAGCTCCAAGGACAAGCTCTCGATTGGAGCAAAGTGGGTATCGTGCCTCGCGTCTCGAAAGTCCGCACCTCGACTCCGATCTTATAATACATACACCTTGATACTCAGGGGGGAAGCATGAAATGGTACGTGAGACTAAGTGCGCAATCGAGCCTACATCTTCTACGGATAAGATCTATCCCTCGGCCTCTAATATACTCTTCTTCGTACATTCTCCATACTACACCAGACTTACACACCTGGATCGATCACAGTAAACATCCCAGAAGCCCATCACGCGCCCGCTTCTTACGAGTCCTCGTGGATAAACCATCACATTCATGACTCTAATAATACCATCCACCACAAACTCTACCCCTCCTTCTTCCCCTCTCCCCCTTCCTCTTCTCTCCCCCACCTCTCAACCGAAAAAAAGGAGTATGAGAATAGAAAGAAAAGAAAACACGCCTGGTATAATGATAAAGAAAATAAACGAGCCAAATGGACACAGACCCCCAGTTTTTCAAGTAACTTTCCCAGAAGGCCAGGCCATCCAAAACTCCAAAATTCCATGCCAAAAAAAAAAAAAAAGGAAAGAAGAGGGAAAAACTACCAGAAGAAAAAAAAGAGAATCGAAGTTGTCAAAATGGAAGATGAAGAAGAAGAAAGATAAGAAAAACAAAAGGATCAAGGAGTGAAACGCAAAAAGGGGGCAAGATAAAAAGAAGAAGGAAACAAAAAGGTTCTGGCCTCCCCCTAATCTTTCTTGTACTCATACATCTGTCATTCTCGTTTCCCCCGCGCTGAACGTAAGGCAAGTAAAAAAGTAGGTGCGTCCGCAAAGGAACAGGCGGCATGGAGAGAGGAACTGATGGGAACGGACCTGTCACTGTCGAACCTCGACCACCTTGTTCTCGATCCCCTCAATCTTCTCCATCAGCTCCGCCATCCGGTACGGCTTGACCAGCACATCGTCGCATCCGGCCCCGAGCGCCGCAACGACCTGCTCCCTCCTTGCGTGCGCGCTCACCGCGATGATCGGGATCCGGCCGCCCGCCTCGCGGAACACCGTGCCGCCCGCCTCTAGCTCGCGGATCTTCCGCGCGCACGTGAGGCCGTCCTGTACCGGCATCTCAATGTCCATGAGAACGAGGTTGAACGGGATGGGCTTCTTCTCTTCGGCGCCCGCGGCCGCCCCAGTCTCCTTGAAGTGCCGCGACGTCTGCAGCTTGTCGAGCGCCTCGACGCCGTCGCTCGCCACGTCCACCTTGAAACCCTTATGCGAGAGCCCGCGCTGCGCCACCTGCTGGTTGATGGTATTGTCCTCGACGATCAGGATGCCGTCCAGCTTACTGGTGCCGTTGGCGGGTGACTGCGACTCGCTCCGCCGGGAGGCGAAGTTGGGCGCGCTCGCCCGCTTGCTGGGGGCGCGCCGTACCACCTCCCTGGCGGTGCTCTTCCGCCCCATCTCCATGATGGCCGCGTCGTGGGGCGAGACCGCTAGTGCTGTCTCCTTCACCGCCTCATCGCTAGGTAGATAGGCCTCGATGAAGAAGACGAACGTCGACCCGCACCTAGGGGCGCTCGACACCCCGATCGCGCCGTTCTGCAGCTCCGTCAGCCGCCGCGAGATAAACAGCCCGAGACCCGACCCGCCGTGCTTGACGTGCGTAAACGAGCTCGCCTGCTGGAACCGGTTGAAGAGGTGTCGCATCTCATCCGCGGAGAGCCCCCGCCCCGAGTCCTTCACCTCGAACATCAGATACACGGGGTTCTTGCGCCCGACTAATGCCGGCTGCGGGTTCTCGGGCTCGTCGGAAGACGGTGGCATGAACCGCACGCACGAGGTCTCGTCCGTCGGCCGCGACTTGCACGCCTTGACGTGGACCGACACGTTGCGGACGGGTCGATTCTTGGTGAATTTGAGTGCGTTCGTGAGCAGGTTGATCAGGACCTGCTTCGCTCGCGACGGATCAAAGTCGAAGTACTCATAGCCAAGGTCCGTGAACGACGGGTCGACCGTCATCTTGAGATCGACCTGTATCCGCTTGGCCTCGACCTCGAACATCTTTAGCGCGTTCCGGACCATAACGACGGGGTCCACCGTGCACGGCGTGACTGCCACCAGCTTCGAATCGAGCTTCGATACGGTCAAGAGGTCGTCAATGATGCGCTTCTGGTGTTGCGCGCAAGCGATGATCGTTTCGGCGTTGTCGATGCACTCATCGATGATGCGACACGGTTCCCCACGGCCGTCTTCCGCGTCGTGTGATCCATCGGACATGGGATGTAGATTCGCCGCTGCATCGGATGGTGTTCCCGGCGCCGTCGCCGACCTGACCTTCTCCTGGACCAGCGTGAGAGCCGACGCAATGGCGTCAGCGCAGTGGGTGATGGCACCGAGAGGATTCCGCATCTCATGTGACGTCATGTCCATGAAGTTCTCCTGTTGCCGTTTCGACTCGAGCGCCTCCTCCTTCCTCCTCCGCTCGCTCTCGACCTGCCACTTCTGCGATGACACGTCGCTGAAACACCCGTGGATCGAATGGACGGAACCGTCGGGGGCCTGAAGCGGCATGAAAGTGGCCAGGACCCACCGAGGCGCCTTATCCTGGCTTCCTAGAGTCCCCGGGGCAGAGTAGAAGGTGTTCAATCGCATCTCCACCGTCTGCGGCATGCCGTCCTTAATCAAACGGTCAAGGCTCTCGTGGAGTACCGCTTTGCTATCGTCTGGCACGCAGACGTCCCAAGGTCGAATGTCGGTCGAGTCCAGATCGTCTACTTTGGAGATGCCGCAAAGCTCAAAGAAGGTCTTGTTAGCGACGAGAAGACGCCCCTTCAGATCCGTTTCGGAGATGCCAACGGTTACGAGGTCCGTCATCCGCTGGAGCTTCTCCGGCTCCGGCGCCTTGGAACCAATACTGTGTATGCTGTTGTTATCGGGTATGAGCGGCGAATTCGGGACAAGGGGGCCGAGGTCGGGGTGTCGGGTTGATATGTCGATGGATCCGTTCGAGGGATGAGAGAACGGCTTCTCCAGGTCAAGTCTCAGATTCAACGGGGTCGGAGGCGTGTGAGCTCGCTCGGGCGATGTTTGCGAGGGGTACTCGTGATCCAGAGGCCTTCCATTGGCGATCGTTGTGTCGTCTCCCACACTGCTCTCGAGCAGAATCGCCGATGCCAGGTATGCAGACAATTTCTTGTTCATGAGCGAGATGTACCGCTTGTAGCTTTGGTTAAAGGGCCGCCGTGGGTTGAGGCCCAATAAGAGGAGCCCCATGGGGTCGTTCTTCTTCGTGGGTTGGATAGGGCAAATGACGACGGTACTGCACTCGTCGCCAAATCCACGCAAGGCCACCCCGCTCATCATCTCGGGGGCCAGCGTGCCGTCGGTGGTCTGGAGGATAACCAGCTCCCGGGTGTCGAATGCCGCTTTGAATTGCGGACCTAGCCCAATCTCCGAACTTCTTAGGTTAAAAGTGTCGGGAATCAAGGGATGACCCACGGGTACCCCGATAGATCCTTCTAGGCGGCAGATCTTTGGAGCTGACGAGGACGAGAGCAGGCTACTCTCCGAGATTGTAGGATGTCGACACTCAACCGAGTAGAGAGCGGCCAAGGGAACGTCGTAAGGTGAGGCATGTGCTTCCAGTCCCCCAAGAATAGTCTGCCAGTATGACTTGACATCCTCTGCTTCCAGTAAGGCGTCACTCAGATCGAAGAGCATGTTCATCCGCCGCTCCCAGAGCTGAGAATCAGTCACATCCTGGAGTGAGTGCAGATACCCCACGCATTCCCCCGAGTCGAGAATCGGCATAATGGATGAGTCGACGTGCGTCTCTATGAGTTGTCCCGTGTCGTTGCGGATAAACATCGTGGCTTCGTCCTGAACCGCAGTCCACTCGCTTCGCGTAGTGAAGAGCTCTATGGGCGACTGGATGAGGCTATGGGCACCCGAATCGGTCTTAGGCGCGGGCTTTCCGAGGAGGGCGGGATGCTGGGACCCGCATAGCTTGCTAAAGGCGCTATTATAAATTACAACCCTATCCTTGCCCCAATATATGGCCGTCGGATGCGAGTCTGTGATGATCTGGTAGAACATTTGACGAAGGCGGGAAGGCCAGGCGCTTTCCACGCCGATCGGTGTGGCTGCCCAGTCGAGTCGACTGACAGCATTGACGAACTCTAGTTGGTCCTCATCAAGATAAGAGTTGAGACCGGATAGGAGGCTATTGCTAGGGGCTGCAGGCTCTGACTGAGAAACTTCGGCTGGGGCTTGGGACGGGGATTGAGTGTGGGCAGGCGTTGCTAATGGAGATGCCGGGAGCTGGGCGGGAGGAAGTGAAGGCGAAGGCGCGTCGGGCTCGCGGGTCGTGACGGGCGCGGATTGGAGCATCGTGGGCGGGCGTACCGAAGAGGGCGGCTCGTCGTTCGCCCCAACGACTACCCATAACCCCCGGACGACGGTCTTGGACCAGAGGCGGTTGAGATGCCAGAGTGCAGAGCTCCCGAGATGGTCGTCGGCGGTCGAGGTCCCCGTTGGCGAGGGAGAAACAGGGGCCACTATCCACTTCCAGAACCGCTGGTGGTCTTCCTCCTGATTGGAGAAGAGCTGGTTCAGGAGATCCGGGGAGGAGGTCAGGGACGGGTTGGAGTACGCAATCGAGGGCGCGGCGGGCTCGTCGGTCGGGGTCGGAGTCGAGGTCCGGGGGGAGGACGGGGTCACGGTCGCGGAGTCAACGGCGACGACGAAAGTTGGCCGGGGGTCGGACTCGAGAAGATCGACGAGCCCAACTTGGTGTAGTTGGAGAGCCATAGGATGGCTATCGGGGACAGCGGCCTGGAATATCCCCGGGAGTGATGAGATGGCTCCCACTCCTGGATATTACCAAGCCCCAAGGGACAGCGAGTCGAGGCGGCGTCGACGGTTAGGACCACGGGTCAACGGTAGGGAAACACGTCAGAGCCGTCATGCTGGAGCCAGGGTTTTCGTAGAGAGAGGCGCCCGGGCGTTGGTTGGTATGGGGCTCGCCGCGGCGGTGGTGATGGTGACTGTGTTGTTGTGAGAAGACGATCTGGGCCTGCTGCGATGTTTCTTGCCCAGTTGGTGCAGGTGGGTGTCCTCGGGGCTGCCAGTTCCTGTTCGAGATGGCCAAAGTGAGTGGGGGGGTGGGTTAGAGGAGCCCCCGACCTGGAATGTACAAGTATTAGACTCGGGGTTCCAAGTTCCAAGTTTGGGAAACGGGCAGTGGTGGGCACGGAGAGCGTACCGAGTAACGGTGTCTGGCAGGGCAGGCGTGGAGAAGACGAAGGAACGCGCTAATAGGGTTCTTTCCCACCGGGAGGCGCCAGGGACTATCACAGTGGAGGGACTGGACGGAGGGAAAACGCTGTCCCTGCCGAAAATCTCCTTGTCGGTTCCCGGAGACTAAATCGGTACATGGGCGAGTGTGAGAGAAGAATGCATGGAAGGAGTTTAATATTGGCCTATCTTAGCTGCTCCACCTTCTGGGCCAGATACTTTCACGGATCAGTACAAGCACGCTACCGGGACTCGGTACCCAGTACACACGGGAGTGGCTCTTCAAGGGTTCGCTAAAGCTCTGCCCCATATTTATGGCGTAAGGAGGGTCGTGCAGGTTACAGAGGCGAAGAGCTGAGCCTTTAGTCTGACATCGCCGCGTCCTCCGTGATACTCGACCACGGGGGCGAGGTGGGCGTCGGAAGAGGACTGCCACTTACCCGACAAATCGTCACCACCTGCACGCGCGCTGGGGTAAATTAGACGGGATGAAGGGCGCGGAAGGAACCATGGTGAGGGAGACGGATGAGCGGGAAGGAGGCGGGGGCGGCTTCCTTGGAAGGTTGTTCCTTCTGTCAGAGACGTCCCTTCCCCACACAGCAAACCAGTTCCCACTCTGGCCAAGTGATTTACCGAGTACTTCGTACCTTTACAATGGAGCGCCTTCCCGGCCGAAGGAAGCAGGGAAGGGGTTGCCGCTTGGTCTTGGCGCGCCTGGCTGCCCAAGCCATGGAACTTGGTCTCTCCTTTGTTCCACGCATGGGGGCCAGCGCGAATCACGAGGATACACATTAGTTGTCGTCTTCCTCCCCTTTGAATCCTTTCCATCTTGCCTCTCACACCCCTTTTTCCATCCCGTCCGACTCCCATTTTGGCGGATCCGAACCACTCATCCCATGGAAACATTGTCCGCTGCGATCTCATGTCTCCTTGGGTCTCAGCCACCCCTGGGGAAAAGAGAGAAAACAGACGCCGAGTCCCCGCCCGTCGGGTCTGACACAAAACACCCAGGATTGTTCCGGCGGGGCAGATCCCAGGGGAGAGGAAGGGGCTTGCAAGGGATGTGGGCCGACATCGACAGGCCCCATTTGTCCAGGAGCCAAGGCTAGGGGAGCAGAGGTTTTGGCAGAGGCAGCAAGATTTCTGCGCCTTGGGAAATTTCCCAGACGCCGTCCAAGCCCGGCCCCTTGCTCCTGTCCCCAAGCGGCACAAATGACGCCAACGCCAAGCCGTTATTGGCTAGACTGACTGGGGTTCTGGGGCACGACAGGAGCGCTGTGACGTAATTCAACAGGAAACGGGACCAGATGTACCTTGTACCATATCAAAGGTAACCAGGGGTCTGTTGCACCGTGCCAGACCTCCGTTTTGTGACCCGGCATGTTTTGAGGGGCTTGATGGTCATCCCGTCGGGCGCCGCGGGGATCTAACACATGGTAGTCCAGGGCGTCCAGCCACAGATCTCTGTTGACTAGCAGCTGGTAACCGGGCATGTCTTGGAAAAGTACGAGGTATCCAGTAATAGCCGCCACGGCGACATGAGGCACGCCCGGGAAGCCTGCGGGCCTTGACCGCAACGGCGCTGTCAAAATGGTTGCGGACTGCGTTCCTCACCGCATCTTCAGCCCCCGACGAGCGATGACGACTCGACCAGGGGCCGCCAGCGCTGGTATTTATCCCAATCCCATGCCTGCCCACACCCTCTCCCTTGCCCGGCCCCGTACTTGGGACCCTAGGACCCCGGCGAGCCCCTCCCGTTGAGACACGTCGACTCCGTTCGGCCAGTCCCCTCCCGGCAGCACGATCCGGGTCCGGAGATAAGATGGGGCGCGTTGCGGGACCGACCCAAAGGCGAGGGGCGACGGAGATCACAATCGTCGACGGGCTTGCCCGATTCGGTCGGGCAGGCAAATGGGAACAAACTCCGTCATGCCCCGGAGGACGGACTGTTATTCTTGTGTAGATCCATGGGGGAGGATCGACGCCGAGATTACGAGGTAGGCTTGTGCTCAGAGGAGGAAATACTCCGATGGGAGAGATTCTGATGGACGAAATGTGAGTCGGGCGAACATCGTCACTTTTTTCTTTTTAACTTTGCCAACCTTTTCTTTCCTGCCTTCTCCTTGTGCGCCACCGAGCTTCAAGGTGGGGGCTCACCGTTTTACCGGGTCTCGTTCCCATGTGGGGTCGAGATGGCTCAGACGTTAGGCGCCGTGGTCTCTTTCGACACCCTCACTCAGGTACTTCAAACCCTTCGATTCTCAAGTACTCGTCGCTTGATTCTTGCGGCCGAGACCTGTGGCACCTGGCAATGAAGCAGCTGGTCCTCCGCCCTGGAGATCTCTTGCCAGGTGGTACCCCGTACACCGTGTCTGGGCCCGCGGATTGTCCCCCGTCCGCTCCGGAACAATTCCGAGCTGGAGGGACTGACTCGTGTCGTGGCACCGCCTGTCGACTCCGCTTGCTCCGTGCCACTCGGCATTATTAGTTTCCTACTGGACTAGTTCTTTCTCGTGGTTGGCCACCACTGATAGATCTCGAGCACAGCGCAACCGCCCCCTTCGGTCCCTGGACGTCATGTCGTCAATGGCGGCAACATTGGCTTTCAGCCAAACTAGGGGCATTGATGCTATTTTCGTCTCGCTGGGGCCAAAATGACGACGCCCGAGACGGCCGGTCTTTGGTAATACCCCTCGTGAGCCCTTTTGCGAGGGCGTGGAGGCGAGGAGGTTGCGGCGGACGCTGATCTGATGACTCTTGTCGCGCTGATCTGTATTACCGCTCCTCGTACGTCCCTGGCGACAAGCGTCGAGTCCGCGCGGGTCGCCTGCGGGGGAGAGACCCGGGCTCTTGGCTGACGGCATACTCGGTGCGACTTCGCAGTTCTCCGGGACAAGCTCTGGAGCTGTTACCCTTGGCATGATGAGAAATCAGCCATCCGTACCTTCTAGCCGCAGCTGCGAGATGTGACCGCCTCGCGGAGACGTGGGTTGTTGCACAGCAGGTAGCGGGTGGCGAGAGGCGTGGATGAGAAATACCTCGTCGACAAATCTTCCATCTCCAAGCCATGATGGCCACCATTACTCGCAACGGCCGAGGCCCACGATGCGTCCCGGCAGTGTGGCCCGCGAGGGTGCCCGCTCCCGCGCCGGCGCGGGGTGACACCATGATAACGGGGGCGAATATGCACGTCCCCATGCCGGCACTGCAGCCCCTTTCTTGGATATGCAGGGCACACGGGCCGGGAAAACGCCTCGAGACAGGTTGTGGGTATCGACGATTCGGGGTATCGGGTGCATACTTAACGAGTACTTGTAAAGCGGTCTCTAAAGTTTTGTCCGAAAGGCACTCGATATGCTGGTGGCCTTCCATTACGGTTTCAACCGAACGGTAACGCAAATCATTTCACATGAAAGTAAAGTAGACTTAATTAGTACGGGCCTACGAGGCATTAAGGCCGGCATACCGAGCGACGGGAGTCAGCCGCTCATCCCGCCGGCATCCCTCATGACACGGGGAAAGGGACCATGACGACAGGGCGGGGGCCCCCGTAGTCGTGGTGGGGTGGGCCCGAAACGGTGAGGCGGCGGGAGCGGGAACAGCAGCCCGGAGCGTGCATGGGACGAACGCCACGCATGAGCGCCGGCTCTGCTGCTAGGCTCGTTTTGGTAGACTGCGCGTGTTTTCCCAGGGGAGGGGGGAAAACTCGACGGCGCTAGCTGGGGTAGTGAGGTACCTTCGAGTGCAAGACGGATGTTTGTAAATGCAATGAACCCTTCAATGGTTCGGACGTGGCAACGCTAAGTCCAACGGGGTAAACGGGGAATTTTTCTTCTTTTTGGCTATTACCAAAGAACAGGTACCCGGAATTCCCCAGCCTTCCATCTCACACATCACACATGTAGCGTCCCCTTACTTTTTTTTACGGCCCAAGCCTCCGAACTGGTTTTCCCACGAGTCATGACGGGTTGGCAGGGGTTGTTGAATA